>CM025649.2:4520274-4536386 GCA_014621495.2 Entosphenus tridentatus
AATGTGTGTGTGTGAGTGTGTAAGTGTGTAATTAATGTGTGTGTGAGCGTGAGTGTGTAAGTGCGTAATTAATGTGTGTATGTGTGAGTGTGTAAGTGCATAATTAATGTGTGTGTGAGTGTGTAATTAATGTGTGTGTGTGTGAGTGTGTAATTAATGTGTGTGTGTGAGCGTGAGTGTGTCATTGCTCCAGTTGACTATCCAATTTCGACATTCGGCTCTCCCTCCCCGCCCCCTCCTCTCCCCCCCGCCCCCTCCTCTGCCCCCCTCCACCCCACCCCACCCGCTCCGCCAAAGAAAGGCCCAACTGAGTAAAATCCTGAACTACGACCTTTGAACCACGACCTCCGGTCTAAATCCTCACCACAGCCGAGGGGTAAAAAGCATTCCTCACGTGCAGACAAATGAACTGACCCCCCCCCAGCACCCCCCCCCCACCCCCCCCCTCGCCCCCCACTGCCTCCAACACCCCGACCCACGTCTCGACACGTGACCCGCACCTCCGATTCGCGCAGTTGCCTACGTACGGTGCGAAAGAAGTCCAACATACAGACACTGCCAACGCCGTTTTACTATGAATGCATGACTCATTGATATAATACAATGGAATTTGCCGTATATCCCAACGCAGGACCCGCCTGCAGAAGAGTCTTGAGACTCGGTGAGGATTCCCTCGTGAATCCGGCGATCGTTGGTGGAGAGACAGGCTGAGTAGAAGACGAAGACCCATCGTATAGCCTGGACAGACTGTTGGGGCAAGTGCTGTTAGCGAGCACCTATGAAGGCCGGCACGGCACACGAGGGGGCTGGGTGGCCAACACCACACCCAGCCGCCTTCGTCCCTGCCTTCATCCCTGCCTTCATCTCCGCACCAGGCACTTATTTGAGGCTGAGTCGACCTAGGGGAGGCCCACGAGCGGTTCAGATACTCGTCACCGGTGTTGGCCGTAAGCGGGAATCGAACTCGGGTCGCCGGGTTCGTAGCGCAACGCGCTGACCTGCTGCCCTACCGCTCTCCATGTATGTATGTGTATACATGCATACAAAAAAAGACAAAGATCCCCCGTATAGCCTTAACAGATTGTAGGGGCAAGTGCTGTTAGCGAACACCTATAAAGGCCGGCACGGCACACAAGGGGGTGGGTGGCCAACACCACGCCCGGCCGCCTTTGTCTCCCCAGTGGCGATGTTTAATACATACCGCACCAGGTACTCATTTTCGGCTGAGTCGACCTAGGGGAGGCCCGGGACCGGTTCATATAATCGTCATTGATTTCGATTTAAAGCTTTCGTGACTGCAGGGATTCATCTTCTTGGTTATTTCGGTAAAGTCACGTAGAAGGGAAATAATAAAATAATAAAATTTAAACAATAAAATAATTCTCACGACATTTCGGCCACAACGCAAGCAGCCGTCCTCAGGTGAAGACCAGGTCTGTCGGGGAGACGTCGTCTCATTCAGACGTCGTCTCATTCAGACGTCGTCTCATTCAGACGTCACTGATGTTGGCCGTGAGCGAGAATCGAACCCGGGTCGCCGGGTTTGTAGCGCAGCGCGCTAACCGCTACACCACCGCTCCCCATATACACGTACACACACATACCATACGTACACCGGCCTCTGCCCGTGCCAACTAAAAACTGTCCCATCCACTCGCTGACGCCCATCTCGCTGTGTCGCTCTCCTTTGCGCCGACTCTTTTTGTTTTCGAGGCCCCGTGCGACGGGTGACGACGCCGACCGTGCAGTGAACACGCGGGGGGCGGGGGGGAGGCTCTGACACACGCGGCTCAATGACCTCAATCCTAGTGCTGACATCTTCGCGTGCGTCAGCTTCATATTTTGTTTTGGTCTGAACGCGTTGCGTTTTTTTTCTTCTTATTCCCACTCGATGGGATTTCCACCGTACTCGAGAGAGACAGGGAGAGAGAGAGAGAGAGCGATGGGCTTGTTTTACAAGCTAACGGGTTAACTGGTTAAATTTCGATTTAAAGCTTTCGTGACTGCAGGGATTCATCTTCTTGGTTCTTTCGGTAAAGTCACGTAGAAGGAAAGTAATAAAATAAAAAAATATTTTATTACTTCCCTTCTACTTGACTTTACCGAAAGAACCAAGAATAGGTGTTAACTGGTTTTACGAGCCTCTAGGCCACCACAGTCCTTGCCTCTCTGAAGGAAGCTCCACAGTTTACGAGGGCGGCCGCTCGCCTTGACGGCTCAACGCACCAAAAACATTTATTTTATTTTATTTAACCAGGTAAGGGCCCACCGAGCTACAAGGCCCGTTTTTCAGATGCGACCTGGCCATAAATGATACCTCGACGAAGTGGCTGATCACGTGAACATTTCTAGCTGCCAAATGCTCTAAACGCGTGTTGATCATTTAGAAATGTGGAGGGGAAAACCCGGAGGACAATCCACGTGACCACGGTGAGAGAGAGAGAGACACCACAAACTCCAAATATACAGCAGGCGTCAGGGGTCGGGATCGAACCCACGGCCTCCTGTATACCAGGCGAGGTAGTTAACATCTCCTAGCCACCGTGATGATGGTGAGAGAGACACCGCAAACTCCAAATAAATAGCAGGCGTCAGGGGTCAGGATCGAATCCACGGCCTCCTGTATACCAGGCGAGGTAGTTAACATCTCCTACCCACCGTGATGATGATGAGAGAGACACCGCAAACTCCAAATAAATAGCAGGCGTCCGGGGTCGGGATCGAACCCACGGCCTCCTGTATACCAGGCAAGGTAGTTAACATCTCCTAGCCACTGTAGCGCCCCATACAGGAGGTGCAGCTGCACCCGGCCTTACGGGCGTGAGAGGGTCCAGACTCGGGGTGATGAAGAGCGTGGGGGGTGGGTGGGGGAATTGGTCACGCGGCTCCCCATCTCATTCGTTGCACCGGGGCCCATGCCAGGAGTAAGTTTGTCAGAGTTGAATTTCCAAAGTAAAAGCTCAGAAGCTGTTTTAAGATAGCCTCATCTTTCCTTTCTCTTAGGTGACTTCATCGCCGCACTGATGATCAGTACGTATGCCGTGCCTTAATATCTAAAACTCAAATGTAGGAAAATAAAATCTGCTGCCGTGAATAACCTCGGAGCGAACATATCTTAGAGGTATCTCAAGATAACCTGAGAATGGATGATGATGGTTATGATGATGATGTAGATGATGGCTATGATGATTATGTAGATAATGGCTATGATGATGATGATGTTGGTGGTGGGATTAGCAATGAAGATGGTGTGGTCAGTGGTGACAATGCAGTGGTAGCAGTGATTGTTGGTGAAGATGATAATGATGATAACAATCATAACGCCGTCGTTGTCACTGATGATTTATCGTCAAAGATTAATCATGACAATGATGACATTATATTCTTGGTTCTTTCGGTAAAGTCATGTAGAAGAGAAATAATAAAATAATAAAAATATTAAACAATAAAAATTCTCACGACGTTTCGACTGCAACACAAGCAATCGTCATCAGGTGGGTTTTTTATTATTATTATTTTATTATTTCCCTTCTACGTGACTTTACCGAAAGAACCAAGAATATGAATCCCTGCAGTCACGAAAGCTTTAAATCACAATGATGACATTATTGATAATATTAGTAGTGATCCTAAGTTATGATAATGATGGCAGTAATTGATGATGATGATGACGACGACGATGATGCTGATGACACTGATGAGTCAACCTTAGCTGGGAGTTGAACCCAAGCATCAACAACTGCAAGCGCTGTTGGCTCCACCAATTGAGCACACGTACAACAAACAAGAGCAAACATCCTGGCCAACACTAACTTTTTTTTAAAGTTCACACCTTCAGCCTATTGTGCGCTCACCCTCCACCAGAAGTCACGTGGGGTGTCGAATGTTTTTGCCCCGCTAAAACCTGTGATGCCAACTGTTGCAACATCTTCAGAAGTCGGGAAGTGACAGGGGGCAGAGCATTGAGCCGGCATGGTTAAGGGCCTGGGTTTGAATCTAGGGCTCAGCGACGCGTGATTCAACAGAGTTCTCGCGTTTGGCGAATCTGTTGGCCTCTGTCAAATCGCCAATGATTGCACGCGGCAAACATCTCATCACTTTTAAGTTGCTCTTCTACTCGAATTTGGCTAAATTCTAGCTTTGAGGATGAAAAGCATCACACTGCCAGGGCATATGAGAAAACGCGCGCTCCGAGCGTGAGATAAGAGCTTACTTGCAGGGAATCTCAGAAGAGGTTTGGTGATGTTTCATTGCACTGGGTAATGCGCTGCTCCGCGGGAGGTTTGAAAGGACACATCATCTTAGCACACAATAGGAATACAATTTTGGAGAAGTTTTTTTTACAAAAAATAAAATAGAATAGAAAAAAATGAGTGATGATTATTTTACACCTTCAATGCTTGCCGCCGCGACGCTGTAAACTAAAACTAAACTATTTATTTTTATTTTACCAGGCAAGCCCCCACTGAGCTATACAGCTTCTTTTTAAGAAACGACCTGACCATCACAAATTATAGCTCAACGAAGTGGCTTAGCATGTGGAAATGTACAGCAGCCAAATATTCTAAACGCGTGTTCCTACATGTGGATGGGAATAACCGTAGCGCCCGGAGAAAAGTGCACGCGATCACGGCGAAAGAGAGACACACACAGACACGCAATCTCCTAATATACAGCAGCAGGCGTCAGCGTCGGGATCGAACCCACGGCCGCTTGTATACCAGGCGAGGTAGTTAATATCTCCTAGCCACTGTGATGATGATGAGAGAGAGAGACACGCAATCTCCTAATATACAGCAGCAGGCGTTAGCGTCGGGATCGAACCCACGGCCGCCTGTATTCCAGGCGAGCTCTGCAGAAAATTCGCTCGCCCATCAAACAGGCGTTGTTTACGCGTTGTTTTCACATTGTATTGACGCGACACCCCATCCCCCCCCCAACTGTTGTTTGTCGAGCCAGCCGATGTTTTCTCTCACAACAACGCCACAGCTGTCTGCCATTTATCCCAGGGAACGTGCAAGGATTTCTCTCCTACAGCCTTCGTCCTCCCACCACCACCTCCTCCTCCTCCTCGTCACCCTCACATCAAGCAACCCGAGCGCCTCCCAAGTGACACCAACGACTGACAACCCCACATCCACACGACCTGATGCCCCCCCCCCCCCACTTCTCTCAGCCTCCTGCACTGGACCCTAACCCCTCCCCCCCACCACCTCCACCGCAACAGACGCACGGCACGCAACGCATGGCGCGCGCCTATCAATCACTCGCTCCGAGAAGCCGGAGTGAGGGCTCCATCGCGATTATAATCACTGTTGTGCAGCAGCAGCAATCGTCAGATCTTCAGTTCAACAGCTGCAAAGTAAGAGTTCATTTAAGCTACATCTTCATCATCGTCATCATATCTTCCATCTGCGATTGCTTAAATGCCTGTGAGTAATCCACACCTCAGGAAAGCGTGGCGGGGTTCCAAGAAACGTTTTCGGCATTGGTGTGTTTAGACAATCCCGATAATGAGTGTTTGGCTTCATGTGTTGAGAAAGCTCAATGTACCAGGGAGTAACCATCGAAGCTCTGCACGGATGGATGCAAGAATCCGTTGCTGTTACCACCACCTCCTGGCCTCCTCGCAGCCCCAGCCTACAGAACCTGCTACTCTAAGGTAGTCTCCCATGCAAGTACTAAAACCACGGATGGGCCCTGTATTAGCCCGTGAGATTTAACCAAATGAGGTGGCTTCACCGCTGGTTAAACAGAAGACGATTTATTGTTCGGCGAAAGGCAAGGGGACACTACTGGTACAGTCTTGGATCTACTCGTTTGTCTGGCATTACAACAGAGACGAAAGTCCCAACGAATAGTCTTTACAGAAGTTTGGGGCAAGTGCTATTAGCGAGTAGCACCTATGAAGGAGGTGGGTGGCCAACACCACGCCCGGCCGCATTTGTCTTTCCCCAGCGCCGATGTTTACACACCGCACCAGTAGCTCGTGTAAGCCCTGTCACATTGACCGTTCAAGCGGGAATCGAACTCGGGTCGCCAGGTTCGTAGCGCAGTGCGCTAACCACTGCGCCACCGCTCCCCGCGTGACAAAAGCCGCAGGCACAGGAGTTTAACAAACAAACAAAACTCACATCAACGGATCCGCTGAGGGTAATGCGACATTTCCGCACAGAAATCAAGTTACTCCGCCCCGAGTAGTTTCTAATAAAATCTAAGTGAACGTCGCGTGTTTATTAAACCCACTGCTATTGTGTTGTGTTTGCTAGTTTTCTTGCTCTGTACTTTTTCTCAATTCTATTGTTAGTGTTGATTTTACTCCGTTCTAGTTTTTTTTCTTTTGCCTGTGTAAATCGAGCGTATTCATCACGCTCATTGAGACACTATGGCTTAAGAGGACTGCAACGTTGATTATAATAATTCAATACATTTCAACCCTGTGTTTATCCTTCGACCGAATTCGACAATAAGGGAATTGCCAGCGGTGCACAGACACAAACAATAACACCAAAAAGCTGGACGCATTCGCCAGTAACACAACAACATCATACCGAGTCGGTGAACATTTTCGAGTAATTGCACTCCGCCTGATGCCACTGGATAAAGGCTTGCTCGCTCCACGCTGACCATGCGAGATTAACGTGACCACACTTCACCCCACGCTGGTCAGTGCGGGTTGCTGAAGAAACATCGGGGACGGCGAGAGCGGTTTTTCACGAGGCCGCGTTCGGATATCACTTGCCACTGATGCCATCCTTGAACCCAGGTGGCCGGGATCATAGTGCCGCGCGCTATCCGGGACGAATTCCCAACTCCAGTCCACCAGCACCACCACCACCATGCTCCATCTTTCCGCGTTCACCACTTTACTCCTCGACCCTCCCCTCCCCCCCCATTAAAATGCAGACGAACCGCGCTGCACGCACCGGATAATTGTTAAACACGTGACGCGCCAAGCTATGAACGCAATCCATTAATTGGGATGAGGAATTGTCGACGATTTTTTTTTGTTAGAAAATAAAATAAAAGTTACTTAATTAACGGGCGTCATTGAATGGCGGCAACTTCCATCGATAAAGGCGCACGTGGAGGAGGAGGTGGATGGAACCGGACTGCGAAGCTCCGGGAAAAAAAAACGAAAGCACGACCCCCCCCCCCCGCCTTTGGACGGAAGCGCAGTGCAGGTGACATCATCCGAAGTAATCCCACCCTCATATATCTCCGCTTCACTCCGCAACGACGGCTTTATTGAAGCTTCTAAAGGGGCCCGATTGTGTTACGGATTATTATTTTTTTCAGTGGTAGTGGTCGCGGTGGTTGTTGGGGTAGTGGGGCGAGGGAGGCGCGTTGAGGAATGGGGGTGAGTTGGGGGGTGAGTAGGGGGGTGATTGGGGGGTGTGGGTGGGGAGTCCGTGGTAGGAATCCGAAATTGTTTTTTTTCTGTCCGTGATGCGGAGCCGCAGTAAATTCCAGCGTTAGGTCTCGTCCTCTAGTCCAGCGCCCCCCTCCCCACGCCACCCCGGTGTTGTTTGACAAGATGTCCGACGTTTCGCATCGCGTGCCGGGAACGTCTTTGAGGAACAGTTGTCGAGGAAGCTCCGAGCACGTTGAGATAATTCGATTCTTGTGAGTGACAATGGCAACAGCAGCAGCGATGTCGGTTTTTTTGTTTACCCAGGTAAGGCGCACTTATTGGCTGTGTCGGGTTTAACGACGCAATTATAAAAATATATATTATGGATAATATCGGTTGCGGAAGCCTGCTAAGTATTAAACTTTTATTATTATTACAACGCAGGAACGACCCGGTTCAGACTTTCAAGTCCAGTACAGTGATGGAGTGAGATGTACCCAAAGTAAAAAAAAACCTCTACTTTTCATTTGTTTTACTATTTTTACTTTGCCAGGTAAGGCCCCACTGAGCTATGCATCTCTTTTTCAGAAGCGACCTGGCCACAAATTAAAGATCAACGAAGTGGCTTATCATCACGTGGACATTTATAGCAGTAGCCAAATACTCTAAACGCGTGATGTTGTTTCTAAATGTGGAGGGAAAACCCCGGAGCACCCCGAGAAAAATCCACGCGGCAACAAGAAGAGAGAGAGAGCATCCAAATTATACAGCAGCAGCAGCAGGCGTCAGGGCCGGGATCGAACCCACGACCTCCTGTATACCAGGCGAGGTTGCTAACATCTTTCCATGCGCGCATCGGCCTGCTCATGATGTCCTGATGCGTTTGATGGTTCCACCACGTGTGTCTCCGAGCAGGAGGAACGTCACAGCTGATGACACAGAACCGAATAAGCTGTAACTGAGGAAGCGCGTGGGTGCGGAACGTCGGACATCGCGACCCGAAAACTCCGCACCGGGCAGCCGTGCAGGCCACCAGCGATCGCCCCAGCGGCTCGTGGTTGCATCACGCGAGCCTGTTTCTACCCCCGGCCACGCACTTTCCCTTCGTCGTTCGAGTCTCCCACCATTTCCCTCGCCTGTCACACAAGAAAACAAAACAGGGGAAGAGAGGAGAGAGGGGTGGGTGGGTGGGTGGGCAGGGAGTAAAGTAAATTAATAAATAAATTGAAATTTAGGTTGGGGTGCGGGGTGGGGTTGGGTGGAGGGGGGGGGGGAACTCTTCCAGTAGACTTGGTGGCACCAACCAGTGTATTGTTTTGCCCTTAACCCTGCCCCCATGCCCTCTCTCTCTCTCTCTCCTCCCCACAGTCAACCAACTCTCCCCCCACCACTACCCCTTTCCCACCAAAGACAAAGATCCCCCGTGTAGCCTTGGCAGACTGTTGGGGAAAGTGCTGGGAGCGAGTAGCACCTATTGAAGGCCGGAACGGCACACGAGGGGGTGGGTGGCCAGCACCACGCCCGGCCGCCTTTGTCTCACTAGCGGCAATTTTTTTTACACCTCAACCAGGTACTCATTTGCGACTGAGTCGACCTAGGGGAGGCCCATAGCCGGTTCAGATAATCCTCACTGGTGTTGAACGCACCACAATCTCCCACTCTCTCTCGCTGCTGCTCCCCCCTCTCCCTGACAACGCCCCCCTCCCCTTATCACTCACAATAAACGGGCCGTACACTCTGGGCAAAAATTAGCATAAACGAGTTAACTCTCGTCTCAGCGTCCCGTCGCAATGAATTGTGCGCGACCAGGCACCTCCCGGTGATGTTCCATTGTGCACGCCTTTGAATTGATGCGAGGCTTAAACGACAAACAAACAAAACAAGAAAACCCCGCGCGCCTCTTGTACGTTCTAATCCGCGGACGCAACTAAATAATCCCCGCCGGTTTAGGTGGCGCGCGCGAAAGAATTTTTTTTTTTAAACAATAAGTCGCCTTCAAAATAAAGTGTCGGTGCGAGAGGATTCCGGATGAATGATTGCAGCAGGAATGCCGCTGGGATGCAGAAAAATTAACCCGTAAAAACAAAGTTTTTCACTATAAATCCTTTATATGCGTGGCGGCTAGAGTCCTCTCGTCCTCTGGCTTGAGATGGCTGCCACCTTTGGGTTAGATGATTGCCTGCCACCATTAAGCAATTGGTAATTAAATAAAAAATATTTTGCTTAAAAAGTGTAAAATTTTGGAAAAAAATTTTCACGAAAATAAATTGTCCCGCGCAACGAGTCTGTGTGCTAAATGTTAGCTCGTTTGGATCACGGGAAGCGGGTTAAAAAACGACCGAAAATTTTGCACGGTCGTAAGCGCGCAAGCAAGCAAGCAAGTGAACTTAATATAAAGGATTTTAAAAATCGCCAGGTCGATCTCCCAGCCGAGGCTTGAACCGTGCGTTAAGCCCCACGCTGCTGACATATATTTTCTATCGATCAATCTTTGTTTCGCGTTACCAATAATCGCCCTCAATAAAGTAGGCATCAGTGCACGCTGCAGCAGAACGCGAACGGTACAAGGACACAGATCTTACCCTTTAAATGTACCCTTTAAAACAATAAACCTCGTGTCTTTGTGTGTAAGTGATGTCGTGCACTCCCAGAAGGCCTGTGTGGCCGATGGCTTCATTGGCAGGTCACGTGCATTTCGATCTCGTCTGGTGAGTGTGGAAGAGTAGGCCAAAACACCTTTCCGAAGGACTCTCAAAAGCTACCATTTGGTTGAAGTTCTTCCGCCGGCAGGCGCACGCGCACGACATTGCAGGGATGCGCCTTTAACCACCTTAAATGTTCCCCTGGCAATGCGTAGCTACACAGGTAAAGAGGCATTGAGTGGTGAGCAGGCTGGGAACTGTTTGTGCTTGAGCCCAAACCCGAGGAGGCGTTTACGTGATTAAGAGGCATTAACACTCGCGCAAGACAACGGTCCTTGGCTATTCTCGAGCGTTCTGAGTTTCGCGTCCACACCAAAATTGGGGATTTTCACATGGACGGAAGGGGAGATATAATTTGGAAAATGTTGATGTTTTTTTTTTTAAAGTCCCGACCCGTACCCATTTCTGTTGGTCCGCATGGAGGCAGAGCTTAATGTAAGCCCGGGTCTGTGTGTGTGTGTTCCATCAGCTACGATTATCTGAACCGGTCCTGGGCCTCCCCTAGGTCGACTCAGCCTCAAATGAGTACCTGGTGCGATGTGTAAACATCGCCACTAGGGAGGCAAAGGTGGCTTGGACGTGGTGCTGGCCACCCACCCCCTCGTGTGCTGTGCCGGCCTTCATACAGTAGGCGCTCGCTAACAGCACTTGCCCCTACAGTCTGCTACAGGCTATACGGGGGATCTTTGTCTTTGTCCATCAAAGACCCGGGGTATATTTCTCGAGCCGGCATCGCCGTGGCTGCCGCTGGGCTACCCGCACCGCCCGCTCCCAGTCGAGGCAGCGGTGCGGAAAACATTCGGTGATAAATAATAATTATTATACACTGTGACACGATTTTTGTCCCTGGGTAGTAAGTGTTATTTTTTTTCATTGCTTATGCCTAAAAAGTATAGAAAATGGCCATTATTCCCCAAAAACTTTGCTTTTGTGACCAGCACTTTACGTGAAGGAATGACACAGATGCACACGTTTTCTCATTGAAAATAGGTACATTCCAAAATATCAGTGTCCTGTTCACAACAGCAAAATTTATGGGGGGGAAATAGCCATTTTCTGTACTTTTGAGGCATAAGCAATTCGGAAATAACACTTACTACCCAGGAACAACATATTTTTTGTTGTTACACGGCGTTATTTATCATCGCCGGTTATAGAGGGAACGGCAAATCACCCATGGAGCCAGCTTTCTCCGTGATTGTGTCCATTTTAGCCACGTGACTGAAGGTGAACATCAAAGTGTTGCGGCTCGCAAGGGCTGAGAGCACCGAGCTGACAGAGAGCCTGGGTTTCTCAACTGTACCTGTACGTGTGTCAGTGTGTAAAACTTCTTTCGCGCCGTACGCAGCCAACCGTTGCCCATCGGAGGTGCGGGGAAGGACAGCAAAACTGAACGCAAGAAACAGCCGCCCTCAGGAACAACTGCAGAGTGTTTACGGTTTGGAACCCGATCGCGAATGACTGCACAAGAAAAACGAAGGCAAATCTTGTAAATACTTGTTGTGTTTATCATTGCCTAATTTAGTGCGTGGCGCACTGAGATTGCTATATGAATTGCACGTTATAAATTGTTGTTTTTATTATTATTAAATGGTGCAGTTTCCCAGGCCATCCACCCCACCCTCTCACCCCCTCCCTAAGAATGCAACTGAGATGGAGGTAATGACAGTGAATAGAATCTCTATTTAGCCTGGAAAAGAAATCCGATGAGCTATGAAGCTCTTATATTACAGATATCAAGTGTGGGTGGGTCAGCAAACAATACAAAAGATATTTAAAAAAATGGTAAGCAAATCATTAAATCTAAACAAATAATTAATTATTAATTGCATGCATCCGATGTATCGAGTTTGGCCAAGGCAACAAAACAACAAACCAGTCCCAGACCCACACCACGGTGACTAGGAGATGTTAACTCCCTCGCCTGGTATACAGGAGGTCGTGGATTCGATCCCGACCCTGACGCCTGCTGCTGCTGTATATTTGAAGTCTGCGTGTCTCTCTCTCTCTCTCTCTCCCCGTGTTCGCGTGGAGTTTTCTCCGGTTCCTCCGGTTTTTCCCCTCCACATTTAGAATGAACATCACTCGTTTAGGGCATTTGGCTGCTGCTATAAATGTCCACGTGATGATAAGCCACTTCGTTGATCTTTAATTCGTGATAGCCGGGTGACTTCTGAGAAATAAAAAAATAACCCTCTATATAGTTCGGTGGGCCCTTACCTGATCAAATGAAGCAGCAAGATAACAGACACACACATGGTAGTCCCTCACAACGTAGTGGGCTTCACAAGCAGCTGTGGTGTCCTCTGACACGGGCTGCAAGCAACTCTTCGCTTGCAGGGCTCCACAGGAGACATTGTCTCAGAGACACGACGCAAATTGCACAATTGTACTTTTAAATTGGGGGGCGGTCGGGAAATATTTTCACATGTTCGTGTGCTAGAGCGCGGGTCGTCAACATGCGGCTCCGGTGACGTGCATGCGGTGGCTCTTTGCGGACTGCTTTCGTGGCGTTGTTCATTCACGACCCACCGTCTCATATTCACCACCACGCAACGCATTGCGGCTCTTGAAATATTGAGTTTTTTTTTATACCGAATTCGTACAAAAAACGTGTCTCGTCTCGTTATTTTGGTTGCCAACCCCTGTGCTAGACTCATCAGCGGTGTCTGCGTGGGGTGGTTGTGGGGGTCAGGCGCATACTCTGGGTCACAGCGCTCTCCTGCAGCCGGATCCACAGGGGCGAAAACACGGCCGCTGCGAGCCAACGTACACACAGCGCCGCGAGGAGTTCGCCCGCGAGTCTCTCACTCCACCAAGAAGCCCCAACGCAGCGTTGGATATAACGAAAAACAAAAGCAAAAGCAACAGCAGCAGAGCGTGGGGGTCAATACTGCACGTACTGTCAGCTCCCCATTATCCGTAGGCAGATCGTCCGAGGTGACAGATTAACTGTGCTCACCCTCTCCCACCGCACGCAGCAGCAGCAGCAGCGTCCAAAGACCATCCACATTCAAGCAGCAACTCAAGGCCCTCACCCTCCACCCAGGCCCTCACCCGCCGCACAGGCCGGCTGGTGAAGTATGTCCAAACACCCTCCTCGCCTGGTATGCACGAGGTCGTGGATTCGACCCTGACGCCTGCTCTATATTACAGGTAGGAACAACAGTTCCACACTGCCCACCAGGGATTATTTGTCTGTCTGACTGTCAGAGGTCGCAAATGGGTTTTGATTCCTTACCCGTACCCGTTTTCCGGCCGCACCAGGGTCGCAAATGGGTACCCGTACCCTACCCAATACCCGGCTACCCGTACCCGGCCGGGTATCGGGTAGGGTACGGGTACCCGATTGCAACTTCTGGGATGAAGTCATGTTGCAGGCGCGGGTGGGTTGATTCTAGGAACTTGAATTGTGAGAAAAGACAAGACGTTGGGAAATGAGTGACAAACGGTGACTCACCAGTGACTCACGGCCTACCCGTACCCGGCCGCACCAGGGTCGCAAACGGGTACCCGGGTACGGGTAGCCGGGTATCGGGTAGGGTACGGGTATCGGGTACTCGGTTGCGACCTCTGTTGACTGTCTGTCGTGCATATCGACAGACAGATCCGTGTCACGCAACTTGCGCCGCGTGACACGGATCGCACGAATGCGCCGTCCAACCAAGTTCCTACCTGCCCACTCCGAAGGAACGTGTTTGGAGTTTGCGGTGTCTCTCTCTCTCCGCGTTGTCGCAATGGATTTTTCTCCGGGTCCTCCGGTGCTTCCCTCTACATTCAGAAACATGCATTTAGATTATTCTGATGCTACACATTTAAAACCACTTCATTGAGCTATAATTTGTAGCCTGGTTGCTTCTGAAAAAGAAGTTAATAGCTCAGTGAGCTTTACCTGGTAAGATGCAAAGATAATTATTTGCATGTTTTTTTTAATTGTGTTTACCTTTCCTATACTTTGCACTCCTATCGTGTTTGTGTATTCTTTTTTGTTGTTTTTGTGGTCACATTCTGACCCCGTGCCTCACTGGAAATCTGTGAAAAAGAGCTTAATAGCTCATCGGATTCCTCCAGTATAAATACTCAGTCACTGATAAAGGCAACCAATCCAAGCGAAGCAGGCTCATCAAACCCTTACCTATGCCCTTCTGAGATGTGGCAAGATCCATCGCAACCCACGTGACTTGGCAACGGGCAACCAAAAACAATAAAAACACGTGGGGGTATTCCGGAGATAGAATTGAAAATCTCAGTGTGTCTTTCTCTCTCTCCACATATAAAGATCATCTGTCTATGACAGGGATGAGCAAACTGCGGCTCTTTAAGGACTGCTTCGTGACTTTATTTATTAAGGGCTCACCATCTCCTATTCACCACGCAGTACATTGCGGCTCTTGAAATCTTGAGTCGTTTATTTTTTTTCTCTCCAGAATTCGCAACAACAACAAAAACAAAAAAATATCTTTCTTGTTATTTAAGTTGCCGACCTCTGGCCTCTGACGATGACGACGTTCGGATGCAGCGTGCTGTGCCGTGAATGAAGTCTTCACGATCCCCACCATGTGCTTCGGGGGGTGGAGGGGAGAGAGAGTGCGGCTCTGAGGGGGTCTGGGGGGGGTCTTGGGGGGGGGGGTAATTGCCTACAGATTTAGGTCCCAAGGCGGCTGACCGGCGCGAGTGATGGAACGTCGGTAGGAGCTGGGACATGACAAATTGGCAGCGAGCGTGGTGCGGAGACCATGGCTGCTCGTGATGATGACTTATGCCTCTTCTTCTTTCGCACGGCTGCTGATGTGGATGCGGAGCTACAAACGGCAATTTCACATCCAGGCGGCCAAGCCCGGATAACTGAGTCAGGAGTAGCGCGAGCGTATCGCTGTGATGTCTCCTTCTTATTCGTGGGGATCGGGGCAATGCGCCGTCATATTTTGTACGGTTCCGTTCTGGATGAGCACGGTCGAAAAACGACTGGAGGGTTTTTTAACTTCCCGCTTGCGCATCAGGTATCCGCGTCGACTGCTTCCATGGCTTGTGCAGTGGATGCGGTCTAGGGTGCACCATGGCGCTTCGTGCGAGATCAACCCACCGCCTTTCGCAGCAAGGCGGTGGGTTGTTCTCGAGCGATGATCACGACGACGCCGTCCGACGCGCAGCAGCGGCGGTCTTCGTCACAAACGGGAGAGCACTCGCCGCTCGCGACATCATCATCAAACGCACGTGCGTGCGCGCGTCAAGATAAAGGCAACGATCCCCTCCCCTCCCCGTACCCGGATAGCATTAACAGACTTTTGGGGGGCAAGTGCTGTTAGGGAGCGCCGATGAGAGCCGAACGGATGTTACCGGCACGCACGCACACACGGAGGCACGCGGGGAGCCGTGCGGTATGGGTTGTATATGCATCAACATCAACGGCATAAAACATCATCATCGTGATCAACCTCGCCGCCATCTGCTTGTGTGTATGAAATTAGGAACATGCAGCGTGCTGTCGAATGCTCGCCAAAATGACACGAGACGACGAAGCCATTCAACTACCAGCGCACATGTGCGTCGCTGATCGGTGCGGGTCGGTTGAAGCTGGGACGAAGGCCGGGTTCACTCCTTTGGATGCCGCTGCTTCGTTCGTCTCAAATCACCGGTCCAAGCCCACTGAGTGAAACGTGCAACGTTGCGCCAACGTTGGGCAAACGTTGGTATATGGGTGGAACAGTTGGTTGGTGGGGAGTGGTAGTGTAGCGTGGTAGTGTAGCGGTCAGCGCGCTACGCTATGAACCTAGCGACCCGGGTTCGATTCCCGCTCACGGCCAACACCAGTGACGATTATCTGAACCGGTCCTGGGCCTCCCCTAGGTCGACTCAGCCTGAAATGAGTACCTGGTGTGGTGTGTAAACATTGCCACTGGGGCGTGGTACTGGCCACCCAGCCCCTCGTGTACCGTTACCGGCCTTCATAGGTGCTCGCTAACAGCACTTGCCCCTACAGTCTGTTAAGGCTATATGGGGGATTTTTATCTTCATGTGGGTGGAACAGTTGGTATGTGGGTGGAACAGTTGGTATT
>CM025649.2:4536396-4546399 GCA_014621495.2 Entosphenus tridentatus
GGTGGAACAGTTGGTATGTGGGTGGAACAGTTGGTATGTGGGTGGAACAGTTGGTATGTAGGTGGAACAGTTGGAAGGTAGGTGGAACAGTTGGTATGTGGGTGGAACAGTTGGTATGTCGGTGGAACAGTTGGTATGTCGGTGGAACAGTTGGTATGTAGGTGGAACAGTTGGTATTGGGGTGGAACAGTTGGTATGTAGGTGGAACAGTTGGTATGTGGGTGGAACAATTGACCCAACATTGGGCCAACGTTCAAAGATTACTGGACACTCCAGTATCTCCGCAGTCACCATAATGTCCTTAACGTGTGCATGTCAATAATAATGATGAAGATGATGACATATTATGTAGCGCCGTGCATTAAATATCAAGGCCATTTTCTCGAATCCATGTCTTTCACAGTGTGTCTCGTCTCACTTTCATTCCAATCTTGTCATCACCAGAATTGTATCATCATTATTCTTATCATCCACGATCAATTTCCTGCAGGATGAAGGCCTTCCACAAGCCTCCCCCAAGCCTTCTCCATCCTTCATCAGTCCATGTCGTCATATTTGTCATCCTCTCTCTCCTTCTACAAGTCTAATCACACAACATGCGACATTCCTTGTTTACCGCGGGCATATCTCTCTGCAAAAAATAATAATAATAAACAAATACAACAAAAATGTTTTACAAAAACACTATTAAACCACTCCTGCGACATTCCTCAAGGCCCTGCCACTCTGAGAGAGAGAGAGAGGTCAGAGGGCAACCGTGCAGACTCCCCCGTGCAGGTGTCACTGGCGGTCAGGACGTGCAGAGGCGGCCGTGTGGGCTCCGGGTCGTTCTTTGAAGCCAAAGGCCACGTCCAAAACATCAGCAAACCCGCAAGGTGGGGGCGGGGCGGGGCGGGGGGATGAGAGCACAACTTAGCCTCGAGCGGCGGGCAAGAGACGGGCTAAGGCGGGTTTACAAACCCCTCGGGGTCACGGGCCACGCAGCAGCGAGACGACACCTCGGGTTAAACGCTCAGCAAACGTTTTATTTTCTCTTACCAGGGCTAAGGCCCCACTGAGCTATATAGGTCGTTTGTCAGAAGCGACCTGGCTATCACAGACGATAGCTCAATCGAAGCGGCTTATCGTCACGGGGACGTTTATAGCGGCCAGACGCTCTAAACGCGTGACGTTGATTCTAAATGTGGAGGTGAAAACCGAAGGACCGGGAGAAAAATCCACGCGACCACGGGGAGAGAGAGAAACACCGCAAACTCCAAATATACAGCAGCAGGCGTCAGGGGTAGGGATTGAACCCACGGCCTCCTGTATACCAGGCGAGGGAGTTAACATCTCCTAGCCACTGTGATTATGCTGAGAGAGACGCCACAAACTCCAAATATACAGCAGCAGGCATCAGGTTCGGGATCGAGCCCACGGCCTCCTGTATACCAGGCGAGGTAGTTAACAACTCCTAGCTATTGTGATGATGATGAGAGAGAGAGACACGCAAACTCCAAATATACAGCAGGCGTCAGGGTCGGGATCGAACCCACGACGTCCTGTATACCAGGCGAAGTAGTTAACATCTCCTAGCTATTGTGATGATGATGAGAGAGAGAGACATGCAAACTCCAACTATACAGCAGGCGTCAGGGTCGGGATCGAACCCACGACGTCCTGTATACCAGGCGAAGTAGTTAACATCTCCTAGCTATTGTGATGATGATGAGAGAGAGACACGCAAACTCCAAATATACAGCAGCAGGCGTCAGGGTCGGGATCGAACCCACGACCTCCTGTATACCAGGCGAGGTAGTTAACATATTCTAGCCAGCTGAGCTGTAGAAGGGGGATGTAAAGGTACAGCCCTGCAATGGCTTTGCTCGCCACACTGCTGGCAGAAGCAATACCCTCCCGTAAGAGTCCTGAGACTCAGCGATGTTTTGCTTGTGTGTCTATGTGCGTGTCTCTTATCGGGTGCACGATCTGGGACTATCGTTTTTAATGGGAAAAGAACTGATAATACTACACTGTAACGTGATAACAAATTTACGTTGATGGCTTCAAAAAGTCTAAGAGTCTCCACGTGTTCGCCATCGTTGTCAACGCGTGGCCTGGAATCTTCTCCAGGTGGTCTCCAGAGCCCGGAGGAGGCGGCATATTTATCGTGGTGTTGTTGCAAACTCTCACAAGTGTTTGAAAAAAACGTTTGAAGCACCCTGTATTTCCGAGCCTAGCACGGCTCAGTTCGCCAGTCGAAGCGAGTCCTGGTTACGATTGCAGCCTTGCTGTACGAGAACGCGAAGCTGCGTGTTCATCCGTCGCCCGTAAGATGCGCTTGAATGTCCTAGTCGGACACTCGGGTTAAATAAACATTGGTTTTCCCTGTTCATCACGTAGGCTTTCGCGAACAATATTATCCATAAATTTCGTTTTAAAGCTTTCGTGACTGCAGGGATTCACATTCTTGGTTCTTTCGGTAAAGTCACGTAGAAGGGAAATCATAAAATAATGAAACGTAATAAAATTCTCACGACTTTTCGGCCACAACGCAAGCAGCCGTCATCAGGTGAAGAACAGAGCTGTCGGATAGACAGCGTCCTAATATTATCCATAATAGAGGTTTTTCGGGTGAGATCGCGTATATATAAATGTGTCGTTAAACCCGCCACCACCCGACAAAACCAACTAGTAAGTTCTGTCACGTAAACAAAACGTGCCTATCCCTGATTATAAATGAATGACGGGTTAATTAAGTATGGGAAGTAAGGATAGAACCCCAATGTTTCGGTCGACTGGCCTGCTTCAGTTGCCCTTTGTATAATCTCAGCGAAGCAGCTAAACTGGGTTGTTTTTTCCTCCTCCTCCTCCCTGTGATGTCTCTGTTCGTTTCTCTGCACTGAGACGAGTTGTACGGTGCGTTGTGCCACATGGCTCTCACGTGGTTTTCAATTTCACCGGTGATGTGTGTACGTTATGCATCATATAAATGCACGTGTGTGTGTGTGTGTGTATAGATGTATCGTACGGTGACACAATATCGTCGTCGGCAGCATCAGCAGTAGGAGCATCGTTAAAGGGAAAATCTTCCTCAATGCGCTTACGAAATAAATAGAAATGATTTGGTGACGCTGTTCGTGCTGCCGTTGACAGCGGCGCGCGAGCAAACGTAATGCCGTGGCCTTAAAAGGAACACATGTAATCGGTGACGTTTCGGGCAATAGCCCTTCTTCATAGGAGATACTTGATCAAATTGGATAAACATATAGTTTCTGTGAAGGACCATTACCCAAAACGTTGCCTATTAGACATTTTTCTTATTATAATTTTAAAGCAGTTTTACAAAATTATAGTTTTGTAGTCGGACTCGTAAATAAAACATTCTTATCACTGTCTAAAGGCTAGGTAGAGAGAGGAATGGTTATGACCGTAATTTTAATAGCGTTCCGTGCAATGACACATTTTACACGTAGGTTTTTACGTATTCTAATTTTTTTTAATTATACAAACATTTATGGATCATCATCGGCCATGATCGATTCGCTTCTGGGTGAACGCCTATTGATTAAACGTATATTCAACAGCGCTTGACCCAAGTCAGTACTGCACTCGTTCTAACGGCACGTGGACGCACGAAGACAAAGATCCCCCGTATATCCTTGACAAACTGCTGGGGCAAGTGCGAGCACCTATGGGGCCGTCCATAAATGACGTCACGCACCTGGGGGGGGGAGGGGTCAGACATTTGTGATGATGTGTGACGAGGGGGTTGAGAAATGTGACGTCACATTAAAATGCGCACGTTCTACTGAATTAAATAGACTTTTTAATCAATGTTTTCTCCTACAACATCAGAGTGCAGCACCACATTAAATACGCACTACAATGACAATAGTTTAAAGCGATTTGAAGCATGTTTCATTTTTTTTGGGGGGGGGCAGAGCTTTGTGACGTCATATTTGAGGGGGGGTCTGACTTTTTGTGACGCCGTGTGACTAGGGGGGGGGGGGGGTAAAAAATCGTCCAAAATCGCTGTGACGTCATTTATGAACGGCCCCTATGAAGGCCAGCACTGCACACGATGGGGTGGGTGGCCAGCACCACGCCCGGCCGCCTTTGTTTCCCCAAGTGCCGATGTTTACACATTGCACAAGGTACTCATTCGAGGCTGAGGCGACCTAGGGGAAGCCCAGAACCGCTTCAGATAATCCTCACTGGTGTTGGTGGCCGTGAGCGGTATTCGAACTCGGGTCGCCGGGTTCGTAGGGAAACGCGCTCAGCGCTGCAAGACCGCTCTTCACTTACACGCGCGCACGTACCGGGTACACGTACCCGGAAACACGTACCCGGGTACACGTCCCCGGACACACGTACCCGGGTACACGTCCCCGGACACACGTACCGGGAACACGTACCCTTGTACACGCACGAACACTGGCAACTGTTTGGATTCTCAAAGCGTGGGAGCCGAGGTTTGTTTAAAGTAAACACGTGGCGCGTCTGGTGAAAGGTGTCAGTGGCACCTGTGCACACAGGCGTGCACACACACACAGGCGTGTGTGTGTGTGTGTGCACACAGGTGTGTGTGTGTGTGTGTGCACGCCCCGTGACGTCAGCTCGGGGTATACACCGCCCCTCACCCCCCCCCTCCTCTCACCCACACACCTCTCTAACTTGAAGCACACAAAGAATACTTTCCTTAAAAGTGTAATTTGTTGTCGCCTATCGATATTGCTTTTTGATACAAAACGAAAAAAAATTGAATTTGTATAAACTGGATTCGAAGCTTTCGTGACTGCAGGAATTACTCTTTGGTTCTTTCGGTAAAGTCACCTAGAAATAAATTAAATTAAATAATAATACAATACGACGTTTCGGTTGTAACACAAGCAACCATCATCAATATACTTTAAACGAAATCATATCAACGGAGAAATACACATTTCAAACTTACTCACTCATTAATGTCGGGCCGCGTTTAGTAAAAGCTTTAAATGTCGGTACCCCATCACCCTCGCCCCGTGGTTCTTCACTTCTGACCTCAATCGTCAAAAAAAATATTATTACGTCAATAAATACGTAGAGTTTGTTTAAGCAAAGTAATTTTAACCTACGTGCCCGTGGTTAATTTGTGTTTTCGATGATTTACCTTCTAAAAAATAAATGTCTGGCCACGTCTCGCCCCCCCCGCCCAGGCTGAGAAGAACCCACTACCCCATGGGTGCACCCACAGATGCCACTTTAACAACAACGACAACCACGACGACTAAACTCGTCGCTCAAAGCACTTGAACCCGCCGACGCTGTGGCGCTGTCGAGCAAAGTTCCACAACGTCACGTGGTGCAAGCTGGTTCGTCGGCGAGTTGCGATGACCGGGCCCGTCACGGCCAACAGCCGGCGAGGAATTTGTGAGCCTCGCCTAGGTCGACTCAGCCTCAAATGAGCACCCGGTTGCGGTGTGTTTAAACATCACTACCGGAGAGACAAAGGCGGCCGGGCGTGGTGCTGCACACCCAACCCCTCGCGTACCGTTCGGGCCTCTATAGGTGCTCGCCAACAGCACTTGCGCCAAAAGTATGTTAAGGCTACACGGGGGACCTTTGTCTTTGCCCCCCTCCCCACACACACACACCTGTGCACACCTGCGAACATTTATAGACAGGCCCAGGTGCGCGGAAGTTGTGCCCTCCGTTCTCCATTGTCCAAATCGCTTCAGCGTCCTTCCCCAAACACCTTTCCGATCGCCTCTGCTCACCTGTCGGAGTCCAACAGCGATGGCTGAGCGTCTGCTGATTCTGCACAGCGACTTTGCGATTCCATTCCCCCCCCCCTTCCCCCCACCTGCTCGGCCCCATTCGCGAATCTGAGTCTGTTGCACCGTTCAACTCGCCTCTTCAAAACTCACGCCCGTGTTTGACACTCGGGCTTTCGACGTGACCTTACAAGGTTCAGGTGCAGCGTGTTTTTTTTTAATGAAGCCTCGTGATAATTGTGCTTCGTGCAGAAACACGAGTCCATTATTCTTATTACTACTACACTTGCGCCAAAAGTATGTAGTACTACTACTAATCTCCTGACGGATAAACATACACAATGCTCCGACAGCTTCTTTTTTTCTCGGGACGATAA
The DNA here is from genome assembly GCA_014621495.2 of Entosphenus tridentatus. NCBI lineage: Eukaryota > Metazoa > Chordata > Hyperoartia > Petromyzontiformes > Petromyzontidae > Entosphenus > Entosphenus tridentatus. The sequence continues at coordinate 4,542,509 of CM025649.2, forward strand.
AAGTCGAGCACAACAAATAAAATAGCGGTGGTGGCGGTGATGATGGTGGGTGACGTTTGCTGCGTTCGGCAGCAGTGATGCGCACGTGCAAACCGACACGCCACACAAACAAACAAACGAGCGCGCATTTGCCATCGACACGATCGGCGACGTGGCCCCTGCCAGCGATGGGCGCTCGTAGCAAAACCTCCCACGGCCCGGGGTCGAGAGGCCAGCCCCCTAGTTGCGTCGTGAGCCCGGACGATACCGTGGGACGTTAAAGACCCCGTGACATCACGCGGCAGAGGAGGGTCGGCGGCTGGCATCAAATTTGCCCGATTTGAAAATGGCCCCGCAGACTGCACTGAACAAAAACTAACACCGTGTTTTATTTTATTTTATTTTGCCAGGTTAAATCCACTGGGCTATGAGCTCTTATTTTTCTTCAGAGGTGACCTGGCCACACGTGATAGCTCGTCAAAGTGGCTGATATCACCACGTGTGGGAATGTATAGCAGCAGCCAAATAATCTAAGCGCACGTTTCTAAATGTGGAGGGCAAAACCCGAGGAACAGGCAGGAAAAATCCACGGGTAAGAGAGAGCGAGAGAGAACACGCGAGCTCCAAAATATACAATAAGGCACGATCGTCAGGGTCCGGGATCGAATCCACGACCTCCTGCGTACCAGTCGAGGGAGATAACATCTCTCCACCACGGCGCCACACTCAATTTGGGATCACACACACACAACAGCAGCAGCGGCAGCGGCAGCAACCATCGCTCCCCTACTGAAGTCCGTGCGCTGAGTCATTATTGTAGGGGCAGGGACAGCTGACACCGGGGGTGCCCTTTAAACTGTGTTGAGATGACACGTGATACGTGCAACGCTCGTATCATGGCGTCAAAGGGCGCGACATATATTTAAAAAAAAATCATTATTTATTTTAGGCCAGTATTACATACCAATGTTTTGACAACCGCGTGCTGTAGACCGGTGCGCTGGCTACCACCCTCCCCTAGGTAACGCTACGCCAACAGCCCTGAAGACCGGACCGAGGGAGCTTAAGTTGAAAATGTTCAGTTAATCAATCAACATGTTTATTTTAAAACGACGTGAGAGCCTGTTTATATTCAACGTGTCTTTTGCAAGGGGAGACTTGGATCATGAAAGCACTACATGCATGTGCCATAAAACATCAAAGGCAACCGTATATACAAGGCTGAAATATTAAGGTATGCAGGAAAGCATTCACTTATATGCAATATTACTCAATAGAATACTTTGAAATTTCGCGAAAATGTGAATTCCATATCAAAGTTACCGTCACTGTTAAACAAAGTTTCACGAGTGAATAAATCTTTTGGCTTGAACAAGTCGAGTTTCTGATGCAGGTGGTTAACGCTCTGCACTCTGAAGCCGGTTGACCTGAGTTTGATTCGTGGCCACGGCTAACATCAATGGCGAGTGATCATACCTTCGTGGGCTTTAGTACCTCAGTGGGTTTTTTTCCCGTTAGGATGGGAATGGTTTAGGTGTAATTGTGCGTGTTTGGGTGACTTGTTGGCCTTTCTTGCACTTTGCACTACTATCGTGTTTTTGTGTTGTGAAAAAGAGCTTCATAGCTCATCGGTTTCTCCAGTATAAATAAATATTCTGATTCTGATTATGAAATCTGTTCTAGTCCTGTGCCACTCCCTTAACCAGCGTGCACTGACCTACACGGTGAAGTATGGTCAAACAACCAGCATGACCGAAACGGCGTGGGGAGGCTATTATCCAGCAGTTGGACATTAACAACGCTGGGAATGATTCATTAGTACTATAATATCATGGTGTTTATATATGAATGTACATGCGTATGGGGAGCGGTGGTGGAGAGGTTAACGCGCTGCACTACGAACCCGGCGACCCGAGTTCGATTCCCGCTCGCGGCCAACACCGGTGACGATTATCTGAACCGCTCCTGGCCCTCCCCTAGGTCGACTCAGCCTCAATGAGTACCGTGGTGCGATGGGAAAAAACATCGCCACTGGGGAGACAAAGGCGGCCGTGTGTGGTATTGACTACCCATCCCCTCGTGTGCCGTGCCGGCCTTCATAGGTGCTCGTTAACAGCACTTGCAACAACAGTCTGTTTAGGCTATATGGTGGAGGGAGGGGGGGATCTCTGTCTTTGTATATAGATATGCCATAATTACACATGCGTACATACAAACTCAATAATTGTCTGAACATCATGTTCATATCTAGAAGACTGCAGACCGTGGGCATTTGTTGGCATCGGCTCACCTCCTGGCCTCTGCTGCTGCCTCCCAGTCTGCAGTTCCTCAACGATTGGTGTTAACGTAATTTGCACAAACGACTCTCTATGTGTGGATAAAACTCAGCAATATTTAAAAGACATTCGTCAAATTGATCGCTTTTACTGCCTTGTAATGGGAATGTAAAATTACAGGCTGAAACGACACAGCGTGGAAAGGCCTTCATGCAGCAGTAGATTGACGACGGGCTGTGAATCGTGACTCAAAGCAATTATAACGATCGGCGAATTGGTGGTCTGACTCCGTGTAAGAGAACGTGGTCCTCTCACTCGGAACCTCTTCGGTTCTTGAGTGCAGAGGGAGAGAGAGAGTGAGATACACGGCATTTTGGGAGAAGGTGACTTATGGCTGGCTTAGAGAACTTTACAGCACGGAGCTCTGAAAAACCTCCACGTTCTGTTCATCTTCGGACGCGACAATCGTTGACAATTGCCACGAGGACTTGGTGACGCGTTCGCTTTTTTACGAACTGGATTTTTTTTTCATCTTCGTCTAAACACACTCAAACTTGGTCAGATAGCGGCGGCGCATCAACTCCATTCCTTAAATGGGTAGGAATATTTGTTTTTAAGAAGTGGGCACCACAAAGCACTAAATCTTGTTTATAGATCAAAGTGCCACGCAGTGTCAGTTTAAATAGTTTTTTTCTCCAATGCAGGGGGACGTGAATTAATGCGTCGAGTAGAGTTCGTAGCACGAGAATGGAGAGGCGCCTTAACCGAAGCGATTTACAGACATTATAAAGTTGTGCATAGCGCGATTATAATTTGAAATTAATAATTGGGGTTATTGTAAGTTGGTGGTGTAGTTTTTATTGAAGTAAAACAAGAGGGGTCTTAGCCGGGGGGGGGGGGGGGTAGAAAGCCAAGGGGCTGAAAAGTAACGAGGCATCATTGCATTGTGACGATGATGATCGCGATTTCAACTATGCGATGGCATTTTCACATTTTATCATCGCGTGTTTCGTTTGGTGCTTTTATGTATTTCGTGCCGGTCACGCAGCACCAAAGTCATTCTAATAGCCCCGCCCATGTTCACGTAACCACGCCCACCCAACCACTAGCTACACTCGCGCCTTAAACCCGTTCATCAGAAAAACTAATTTAAAATGTATATATTTTCACATTTCTCATCAGGCCCCGTGGAGTAAAGCGAAATCGCCAACTCGTAATCGTTTGCACTTGTAAGGCGCTGTTCATCTGTACATCCCACCATGTATGGAAATCCAGGAAATAAACAGAACCCGCAGGGTAGACGGCCAGAACTAGGCGAATGGTTGAATGCGAGTTGAGAGAGGGGAGTTTTCAAGACGGGACTTAAATATATAGCGAACGACTCTGTTTTTATGAGCGAAGGAAACGCATTCCATAGCTTTTGGAGGTGCACTGGAAAAACCACGACCACCCCATGATGTAGCTCACATGTCTGGCCTCTCTATTCCCGTGCTACATGAAGAAGGGTCATTTCCCGAAACGTCGCCTATTATATAATTATCGCGTAAATATATAAATGTGTTGTTAAACCCGCTACCCCCCGGCACAGCCAATAAGTAAGGGGCCGTCCATAAATGACGTCACACGATTTTGGACT
>CM025649.2:4565798-4576640 GCA_014621495.2 Entosphenus tridentatus
CACACACACACACACAGGGAGAGTTGTGCCCACTTATCACGATGCACACACTCACGCAAAGCATTGCACATCGTGTTCTAACATTTGTTTTACAGACTGAATGTTCCCGGTGTAAATGACGTCACGCGTTTTGTTCAACACGCTTGTTGGATTCACCATTCAAAAGGGCGACGTGAGTTTGCTCGCAATAAGTAACTTCAAATCTTGTGAATTATAACATGATTCAGCCATTTGTATAACCACGTAACAATGCATCGACGCGACTGATCGTTGACTTGTCAACAAACGGGGGGAATCAATCGAATGTGACACATTCTGGACTCAAGCGCTCGGTAGGGCTAGAGTTCGGTATAAAAAAATAGAGTTAGGGCTAAGGTTAGAGCTGTGGTTATTACTCGGGCTCGTGTTACACGTATGTCTATAGTTATGGTTAGAAATAAGCTCAGGTATTGGGCTAATATTGGGGACCCACGGGGTAAGGACCAATTTTAGAGCTGTGTTTTAGCTACGAATCGAGTTAGGACTGCATATCTCTTCTTGGTTCTTTCGGTAAAGTCACGTAGAAGGAAAATAATAAAATAAAATAAAAAAAAACATAATAAAATAATTCTCACGACGTTTCGGCCACAACGCAAGCAGCCGTCTTCAGGTGGAGAACGTCGTGATAATTATTTTATGTTTTATTTTTATTATTTTATTATTTTCCTTCAACGTGACTTTACCGAAAGAAGCAAGAAGATGAATCCCTGCAGTCACGAAAGCTTTAAAGCGTGAGAATTATTTTATTATGTTTTATTTTATTATTTTATTATTTTCCTTCAACGTGACTTTACCGAAAGAAGCAAGAATGTGAATCCCTGCAGTCACGAAAGCTTTAAATCGAGACTGCATATCTGTCAACCCCTTAGCAGTGCCCTCCCGTATCACAGACAAATTCAAACCTTATTGGTCACCCCGTGCCCTTATAAATCTCAGCGTTAATCCTACAAAGTCACATTACAACTGGAGAAACACAAACAGACAAAAAATATATAAACGTTTACTCAATTTCCCTGTACAAGAATACGGGTAAACCGTATGGGTTGGCAGGTATGGAGCTGAATCGGGGTTAAGAATCAGGGTTTGAGCTCGGCTTAAGGCTAGGGACCAGGGTTTTAGAACTGAAGCTATTGCTGGGGTAAAGGCGAGTTTCAGGGTTAGGGTTTCGCACACAGCGACTCTCCGAAAGAGAGTTGCTCATACTTGGCAACGTTCCCAAGAGAAATAAACAACGACTAATCACACAATCATTCGCCTCTTAAAAAAATAGTAAACAAAAATTACGCAGTAGAAAAAATTTAATAAGTAAATAGCAACTAATAATGCATAATAATAAACAATAATACATAACGCATGATGACATTATAAATAACAAAACATATTTTAAATAAAACGTAAAATTATTTGTTCAGCTCCATCGTGATACCTTTGGGGTTATATTCTTTGGGTTTTTCAGTAAAGTCACGTAGATAGGTTCAAAGAAAAGAACAAAAAACGACGACGTTTCGATCACAATAAGCGGCCGTCATCAGGAAAAGGGGGTTAGCCTCTAAAGGCAAACTGTTTATAAAGTTTTAAAAATAGGTGTAGCCCAAGTGTCAGCAGCATGGGCAGGGTAGCTACTGTTAATGTAAGGAAAGTTGCTGCTAAAGGTGATGGTAGTTGTTGGTAGTGATGGTAGTTGTTGGTGGTGATGGTAGTTTTGGTAGTGATGGTAGTTTTGGTAGTGGGCTTCCACCAATTAAAGGCTGCCAGGTCTAAAATGGAAACATTATTGATAACGTCCTCCCAGTGATTGCTGAGTTTGCACCCATCTTCTCGATTGAAATTGTGTCTTTGTCTGTATATATGGATGGCGTCATGAACGAATCTTTGTTGATAGCCAGTGGGTATGCAAAGTACCTTCGTCGTAGAGAAATACATTTCGTGTGAGCCAACCACATCAAAACAATGATCGGCTACGGCCGAGGTATTGGTCCTACCGTGTTTCAGATCTGCCTTGTGTTCACGAACACAGCCCGCGACATGTGGAAGCCAACCACCAGGACCATTACTGCTCACTCACTTTATTGGTGGAAGCCCACTACCAACAGCTACCATCACCACCAACAGCTACCATCACTATCAACAACTACCATCACTATCAACAACTACCATCACTATCAACAACTACCATCACCTCCAGCAGCAACTTCCCTTACATTAACAGTAGCTACCCCGCCCATGCTGCTGACACTTGGGCTACACCAATTTTTAAATCCTTTATATTAAGTTCACTTGCTTACTTGCTTAGGACTGTGCAAATCTTTCGGTCGTTTTTTAACCCACTTCCCGTGATCCAATTGAGCTGACATTTTCCACACAGACTCGTTGTGCGTGACAATTAATGTTCGTGAAAAATTTTCTCCAAAATTTTACACTTTTTAGGACAAATATTGTATTTAATTACCAATTGCTTAATGCTGCCATGCAATCATCTGACCCATAGGTGGCAGCCATCTCAAGCCAGAGGACGAGAGGACTCTAGCCGCCACGCATATAAAGGATTTATAGTGAAAAACTTTGTTTTTACGGGTTAATTTTATTTTACCTTTATAAACAGTTTGCCTTTAGAGGCTAACCCCCTTTTCCTGATGACGGCCGCTTGAGTTGCGATCGAAACGTCGTTTTTGTTTTTTGTTATTTTCTATGAACCTATCTACGTGACTTTACCGAAAGACCCAAAAAATATGAATTCCTGCAGTCACGAAAGCTTTAAGTCAATATTTACCTTTGGGGTCAACATTTCCCTAGCAGGCTATGCTCATAGGCAGCTCTCATCAGCAGAGCCAGACCTTGTTTAGCACATTTCTGCCGTGTTGCCAGATGTTACAAGCGAGAGTGCCCGACTTGACAGAGCGGACCAGGACACCCGTCAGCGCAAAACAAGCAATTGTCGTACTAACAACTCGTGATGCGCTGCCACAGCTCATCACGGCTGATGTATTAGTGAATAGACAAAAGTGCGTCTCACAGTCAAAGGGAAATCCTTTGCGACGGCACCTAATGTATATTCGTTGGTGCTTTCAGTAAAGTCACGCAGATAGAAAAATAATAGTAAAAAGAAAGTGAATAAAAGTAAAAAAAATACTAATGTAGACTGGAGCCTGGTTTTTAATCGGTGTGAGTGTACTGGCAGTCTATAATGTAGACTGTAGCCTGGTTATTAGGTTTGCCGAGTTTACTGGCAGTCTATAATGTAGACTGTAGCCTGGTTATTAGGTTTGGTGAGTGTACTGGCAGTCTATAATGTAGACGGTAGCCTGGTTATTAAGCTGGGTGAGTGTACTAGCAGTCTATAATGTAGACTGTAGCCTGGTTATTAGGTTTGCCGAGTTTACTGGCAGTCTATAATGTAGACTGTAGCAATGGTTATTTAGCTGGGTGAGTGTACTGGCAGTCTATAATGTAGACTGTAGCCTGGTGTTTAAGCTTGGTGAGCATATTGGCAGTCTATAATGTAGACTGTAGCAATGGTTATTAAACGGAGTGAGCGTACTGGCAGTCTATAATGTAGACTGTAGCCTGGTTCTTAACATGAGTGAGCGTACTGGCAGTCTATTATGTAGACTTATTCTTGGTTCTTTCGGTAATAAATAATAAATACAAATTACAAATCAAATAAAAAACAATAACGGCGATGTTTCGATCACAACACAAGCGATCGTCTTTTTAGTCGTTCTGTATCGAGCGGGCCCTCTGGTCTAAGTGGTTGTGACCTTGCCAATTCAATCTGGCAACGCAGCGGGCATTTGACAGAGGCCTGACTCTGCTGATGAGACTCAGAACAGTTGAAAGTCGTCCAGGGTTTTTTTTGCTGCTTTAATCACAAACGTTGCTGGAAAACATTGATCTGGAAGGCTAGGGCAGTAGACTGAATGTTTACGTGAATAACATTTTTTTCTTAACATAGAAAAATAAACTATTGTGTGTCTCCAAAGATAAAAAAAAAATCCGCGCTTTCGCCTTAACAAACTGTTGGGGCAAGTGCTGTTAGCGAGATAGGGCAACGATGAAGGCCGGCACGGCACACGAGGGGGTGGGTGGCCAGCAGCACAACGCCTGGCCGCCTTTGTCTCCCCAGTGGCGATGTTTACACTTGGAGGCACAGGACCGGTTATGATAATCGTCACTGGCGTTGGCCTCGAGCGGGAATCGAACTCGGTTCGCCGGGTTCGTAGCGCGGCACGCTAACCGTTGCACTACTCACACTCATCCACAATCATACTATATCACGTTATATATAACGCACAGCTTTATTTTCAATTGCCTGTTCAATAAATGCCGTCCAATGCCACGCTGGTCAGAGGCGGGTTGTTAGACCATACTTCACCATTCTAGATTTGAAGCTTTCGTGACTGCAAGGATTCATACTCTTAGTTTTTTCGGCAAAGTCACGTAGGTAAAAAATGAAATTAAAATTAATTAAAATAAAAAAAATCGGGATTTTTATTATTTTATTTTTATTCATTTATTTTATTAATTGGTTTTAATAAAAATTTTAAAAATAAAATAATAAAAATCGTGATTTTTATTCTTTTATTTTTATTAATTTTAATTTCATTTTTTACCTACGTGACTTTACCGAAAAAACTAAGAGTATACTTCACCATTCTGGTCAGCGTGAGTTGGTAACGTCTGGTGGGTGGGTCATGGGTTTATAGTGCATTGTGCTGACCACTGCAACACATTCTTTCCTACGTACAACTAACACATATATAATCATCACACATCTACAAATGCTCTATAATGTTAAAGTTATTTACGGGGAGGGGTGGTGCAGTGGTTAGCGCACTGGACCAAGAACAAATTGACCCCGGGGTTTGATCCCCGTCTCATGCTTCACATCGGTGGCAGTTAAATTAAACTCTATTTTTTATTTTACCAGGTAATGCCCGTTGAACTACACATCTCTTTATTCAGAAGCAACCTGGTCACAAATATACTGCCAAGCTTAGCAGTGTTCATTAGGACGCTGTCTTCCCGACAGCCCTGTTCTTCACCTGAGGACGGCTGCTTGCGTTGTGGCCGAAACGTCGTGAGAATTTCATCTTATTATTATTAGCTCAACGAAGTGGCTTATTATCATCACGTGGAAATTTACGGCAGCCAAACACTCTAAAACGCGTTGATGTTGATTCTAAACGTGGAGGGGAAAACCCGGAGAAAAATCCACGCGACTGCAGGGAGAAGATGCCAACTTTCGATTTAAAGCTTTCGTGACTGCAGGGATTCATCTTCTTGGTTCTTTCGGTAAAGTCACGTAGAATGGAAATAATAAAATAATAAAAATAAAACGTTTATTATGTACAATTTTTATTACTTTATTATTTCCATTCTAAAACATGTATTATGTTTTATTTTTATTATTTTATTATTTCCATTCTACGTGACTTTGCCGAAAGAACCAAGAAGAAGATGCCAACTCTTAATATGGGGTCGAAATCGAGCCTACGACCTTCTGTGTACCCGGCAAGGTAATTAACATCTCCGCACCGTTATATCCGAAACCAGTCATGGGTGCACCACCCTTCACAAACCCGTGCTGCACGAGCATGGTGAAGTATGGTCACACACAGTGTGTGGGGGTGGGGGGGTGCTTTCATCAGGCAGTGGAAGGCCAGAGACTCCTCTGCTTATGACAATTTGACTTACGAACTTTCAGAGATACGAACAAACCTGTCCGTATGTCCAGTTGCCTGTTTGGACCGCGCAACATATGGCGGTGGTGCCATCTACATCTGCAGAACGTGAAGAACCAGTGGCATCTACATCTGCAGAACGTGAAGAATCACGTAAACAACGCGCCAATTAGTTAATAGTGTAGTGTATAATGTAGTATATAGTAGTGCAGTATATAGTCTAGTAAACTACTTCAGCCCACCGGTGTATTTGAGAGTGAATCCACAACATTTACAATTTGAACACGACGTTTCGCTGGTAATTACATCCAGCATCATCGGGCGATTTCCCGTTAGCGAGTAGCACCAATAACGGTGGCCACCACCACCATCACCACCACCACTCCAGGTAGTCGAGTCGGGGGGGGGGGGGGGGCTGCCCCCCCCCAGGCCTTTCCCCGCGCGGGGGCGCCCCCCCCCGTCCCCCCCCCCCGCCCCCCTCTTGAGTTGGACGCGGCCCCTGCCGACTTTGGGGGGCTTCATCGCCGCCACCGCCGCACAATGGCACAGTCACACTGAGGCGTGCAGCAGCAGCAGCAGCAGCGGCAGCAGCAGCAGCAGCGGCAGCAGCGTGGCGTTTAAAGGGCCATGTGGTTACAATTACATCCCACCACTTTCCTCCCTTAACCCGCCCCTTCCTTTTCCTCTGTTTCACCCATCTACCCCCCACCACCAGCACCACCACCACCACCAACCTACCAATTGTGCTCATTATATTATTATTCTTATTTTAAAAATTGTTAAATATATTTTTTTGGGGTCCAGGGGTCGGCAAAGACCTGCGGCTCTCGAAGCTGCACGGAGGCTCCTTGAGGACAGCTCCGTGACGCTCTTCGCACGCGGACTGCGGCCTTCTTGGAACATCGAGGGGAGTTTTTGTTGCTTCGCTTTACCGAATGTTATCTTGGCTGCCCAGCCCCGTGGTCGTGTCGGTGACGTCTCGGCTCGCTGCAAGGAGCCTCCTCGGCTGCGAGGTCTTTGACGGCTGCTTCTCTTGAGGCGTCGTTCTTGAAGCGTCGTTCTTGAAGCGTCGTTCTTACCACCCAGACGATGATGCCCCCCACCCTCCGGGCCGGGCCCCCGCGCGGGGGGGGCCGGCCCGCCGCGCCGGGCGCCGGGCGCGGGGGGGGGGGCGCCCCCCCACAGCACGTTGCAGTCACTCGCGCGGCGCTCAGCAAATGCAAATGCGGACACACGCGCACACAAAAGACAAAGATTCCCATGTAGACTGCAGCTGCCGCTGGGCCAAGTGCTGTTTAGCGAGCCCCTAGTCGGAGTGGTGAAGCCAGGACCAATCCGCGCCCCCTTCGTTTCCACAGCGCTGATGTCGACCTGCTGCATCAGGTGCTCGTGACAGGCTGGGTCGACACACCTGTAACAACAGCACCAATAACCGCTCTCGTCGCCTGTGCCAAGCCGGGGGCACCTTGAGGCCACGTGAAGTGTCGAAGGCTCGCTGCTGACAGGAGGTCACGGAACATACCCGAGTGGCATGGGTTGACTGACTGAGATGACCGGTAGATGCACCATCAGCTGTGCCCCCGACTGTGCCACCTCGCGGGGTTTTAACCGCACGGCGCTCCGCTCGTTGTTGTGAGCGTCGCTCCTCTGCCCTCCGTTGTTGCTGGAGAGCGACTGCCTCCAACTGCCCAGTAGCAGTTTCCTTCACGAGCCTCCTCCACTGAAGCCGATCTTGACGCCGCTGGTACCAGCAAGTCCACTCAGCTCCACATCATCATATACCACATCAGCTCCATCTCGTCTCTAGCCCGTGCCACGCCCGTTTAGTTCCATCTCTCTATCCGGCCAAACAGAAGATGCTTGGGCATTCGGTGGTTGGGCATGCGGTGACTAGGCATGCTGGCTACATGACCCAGCCAAGGTAGCCGGAGGAGCTCACCGATATATACAGCCACTCGGACACACACAAGCTCAGCAATGCAAATACACAATAAAAACAGATTCCCCATATGGTCAACTGCGTGTGTTGGGGGAAGCGCTGTTAGCAAGCATCTATTAAGGCCAGAACATCACACAAGAGGGGTGGTGTGGCGAGAACCACATCTGGCCGCATTTCCAATCCCCCGTGCTGATATCTACTCACTGCTGAGTCGACCTAGGGGAGGCCCAGGACCGGTTGAGATAATCGTCACTGGTGGTGGTGGCCGTGAGCGGGAATTTAACTCGGGTGGCCAGGGTTCGTAGCGCAGTGGTCTTAACGCTTCACCACCACCCACACACACTCGCACACACACTCAAACATACTCACACACACTCACACACACTCACACACTCACAAACACTCACACACACTCACACACTCGCACACACACTCATTCACACACACTAACACACACTCACACACACACACTCACAAACACTCACAAACACTCACACACACTCACAAACACTCACACACTCACAAACACTCACACAAACTCACAAACACTCTCACACACTAACACACACACTCACACACTCGCACACATACACTCACATACTCACAAACACTCACACACTCACAAACACTCACACAATCACACACACTCACACACTCGCACACACACACATTCACACATACGCACACACTCACAAACACTCACACACACTCACAAAACACTCATACACTCACAAACACTCACACACACACTCACACACTCACACACACGCACACACTCACACACACACACGCTCACACGCTCGCCGCGGCTATCTGGAAATCATTTCGCTGAGATTATCAGGCAATTTCCTCCGTTATTAAAATGTCCGGCATACTTCCCACTCCACTGACAATACCTTCCTGCGCTCACTCTTTCTCTACTCCTCTTTGTTACCTTGCGCGGGACACACACACAGAGGGCCAAGTACGGCACATTTGTAAAGGTACAGCCCTGCAGTTGCGTTGCTCATGCCACCGCTGGCAGCATTGCCTCCACTTCTTCTTATTATTATTCTTCCGTACGGCTGCTGATGCCGATGCGGAGCAACGCACGAAGATTTCACATTCGGGTGGTCAAGCCAGATAAACGCGTCGGCAGTAGCGGAGCGGTGTGTCGCCATCGTGGTCGTGGATGGGGGCACTTGCGTCGTCGTTAGACGTTGTACGGTTGTCCACCATTCTGGATGACCGCAGTGGCAGCACCACCACTCGAAGATTTTTTGATTTTCCCATTTGTGGCATCGGGTATCCGCGTCTGCCGTGGTTTGTGCAGTGGATGCGGTTTAGAGTGGACCACGAGATCCGTGAAAGATGAAATCCAGGGATCTTCCGCTTTGGGTCACAGGGAAGTACAGAGAGCGTACCGAGCTATACAGGGCATTGGCCTAATCTTCCACGCACGCCCAGATAGACAGACGTCGTGGCTTGCGAATGCAGTGGTCTTGTCTCACCAGTGTTAGACCAGAGAACGCCAAAATGCGAACAGTACAAAGACAATGCACCCTAAGAGCATTTATAGCTCGGGGTGGGCAGCTTAACATCTGCATTTCCCATCAATATGCTAAATTCCTCTTGATATGCAAATTCCTTTGTCAAGGCGCCCTTCCCCCTCCAACCCAGCTTAAATATACGCTGCCAAGCATGATGGTGCTCATTCATACGCTGTCTTTCCGACAGACCTGTTCTTCACTTGCGGACGGCTGCTTGCGTTGTGGCCGAAACGTCGTGAGAATTGTATTTTATTGTGTTTTATTTGTATCATTTTATTATTTCCCTTCTACGTGACTTCACCGAAAGAACCAAGAAGCTTAACACCTGTTTTATTGCCAGAAAGGGTCAGATCTATTCTTATGTTTTCATACTTTTATGCTGGCAACAAAAAAGGTCCCATTAGGTAACGGTCTGTTAAGGCTGTAGGGGGGAGGAGCTTCGTTTTTGGCATTTCAATCACAAAAAAAAAACACACGCACACACGACTCAGCAAGCACATCGGAGTGCGAGATCAGCGTTCGATTCCTTTCGCCAAATCCACAAAAGAGGGAGAGAGACAGAGAGACAGAGAGAGAGGGAGAGAGAGAGAGACCTTTAAAGACAAATTAAAGGCACCGCTCTTGTTCGTCCGTGACGGGCGCCCGCCTCTTCGGCCGTCGGCCCAATTTTCTGGCGAAGTGATTCGCCAAGCGGAGTGGGAGCCACGGGCTCAGCGCGACACGTGGACCCCGTTTGTGCGCGCCTCGAAGCGAGCAGCGGGCGGGCAGCTACTCTGGCTCTTGCGCCCCCCCCCCAGCTCACCACCCCCCCCTCACAACATCCCAGCCCCGCCCGGCCCTTTAAAGGTCGATAAAATGAGTACCACTTTGTGGCGAAGTCAACGGTGGTTGTTATCCTTACGAAAGGTTGTTTTTGTGTGTGTAACTCAGAGTGTGTGTGTGTGTGGGTTGGCAGTTTTTTTTGTGTGTAACTCAGAGTGTGTGTGTGTGAGTTAAGTGGGCACAGTTTTTTTGCGTGTAAGTCAGAGTGTGTGTGTGTGTATGTGGGTTGGCACAGTTTTTTTTGTGTGTAACTCAGAGTGTGTGTCTGTGTGGGATAGTTGGCACAGTTTTTTTGTGTGTAAGTCAGAGTGTGTGTGTGTGTAAGATAGTTGTCACAGTAGGTGGTGCATCGGCCAGCAGTCATCTCAGTCAGTCCACCCACGGGACCTGCTGGGTCTGCCCCGTGGACCTCCTTGCCGGCGGGCGTTCGATACTTCGCGTGGCCTTAACATGTACCTAGCCTGGCACGAGCGCCGCGGTGACGTCACCGACACTTAGTGGCGAATGGCGCTTGTTGTTGTTGTTATATCGCATAAATATAAATGTGCCGTTAAACCCACCACCACCCGACACAGCCAAATTAGTAAGCTGTGTCGCATAAACAAAACGTGCGAACGCCTATGTCTTAAACCGCGTGTTAAACGACATGTTAACCCACGTGTTAAACCACGTGTCAACCCGCGTGTTAAACCACGTGTTAAACCGCGTGTTAAACCACGTGTTAACCCACGTGTTAAACCGCGTGTTAAACCACGTGTTAAACCGCGTGTTAACCCACGTGTTATACCGCGTGTTAACCCACGTGTTAAACCGCGTGTTAAACCGCGTGTTA
>CM025649.2:4616965-4630239 GCA_014621495.2 Entosphenus tridentatus
GGTATCGGGTAGGGTACGGGTATCGGGTAGGGTACGGGTATCGGGTACCCGGTTGCGACCTCTGCCACTTGCAGTGCTGTTGCGTGGCCACCTTGCAGCTGAAGCAGGTTATGATGGAGAGTCACAAATCCCGATGTGACCCACCAACCCTTGCCTCCAAAATGGAAAACAACCGTGGTCAAAAATTCCTCTCGAGGCGGGCGGGCGGGAAAGTGCCGCTCCCGGCTGTGTGAACCCAGAGGTCACTTGGATTGGCTCTCGGAGGCAGCTCCGTGATATCCGGTTCCGCGGGCCCATCTCCAGCACGACGGGCTGCACCGCTCTGCGGGGAGCCGATGCTTTGTCCAGCGATGTGCGACGCCGATAGCACAATGGGAAATAAAATAGTGGTATAATGAAATATTGAACACAAATCTAAACCATCGTGACCTCCCCCCCTCCCCCCAACCAAAACAACGTCACGCACAACGCGGGAGGAGGGGGCTGCCATCGATTGCCAAGCACGCGGGACTTCTTCCCATGGCCTGTCTGCCCGCCCGCCCGCTCCCGCTACGTTTCCCCCCCCTTCCCCTCGCGGCTCCTTGGCCCCCCCCTCTCTCGCTATTCGTCATCGCTCCCCGGGTGACGCATGAACAATGGCCGTCTGTACTTGCGCACCGCCGCGGAGGGGAGCGGGGGAACGCGGCCAAAAGCGCGCGAGAGGAGCCCCCGTCCTGACGGATGGGCGCTCCGCACGCAACGGACAAATCCGCTTCCCTCTAACATCATCATCATCATCATCATCCGTGGTCAATCGACTGCTGGATGAAGGTGCCATGGTGGCGAGACGCTAACTCCCTCGCCTGGTATACAGGAGGTCGTGGGTTCGATGCCGACCCTGACTCTTGTATATTTGGAGTTTGCATATTCTCCCCGTGGTCACGTGGTTTTTTCTCCGTTTTTTTTTCTCTTTCACATTTAGAAACGTGCGTTTGGAGTATTTGGCTGCTATAAATGTTCACGCGATGATACGCCACTTCGGTGAGCTATCGTTTGTGAGAGCCAGGGTCGCTTCTGAACAACTACACAGTTCAGTGGGCCTTACCTGGTCAGATAAAAATACACGTACACAAAAGCCGCACACTCCCACCCCCGCCCAAGTCAACAACGCCACCATTCACGGTCCAGCGATGTAAGAAATCCACCGAGCGGCTGAGCGTGAACCGATTTCATTGCTCCATCTACCCAGTGGATGTTACTCTCGGACAGAGTTCGATTCCTTGACCCCTCTCCTACTGGCGACGCCGCGTCCTGCCTGAGCCCGCTCACTCTTCTCAACGGATAGAACGACAGCTCGAACTTGCGTTCGTTTTCTTGTCGAATCTCACTTTTAGTCTCTCAGCGTAATTCCCAGCATGCATCTCTCCACGCTTCTTTGCGCAATTTTCAGTATTTGCTCTACATTTGTGGTGAATGACCGCGTTTCTGAACCGTACGTGATAGCAGGAAGCACGCACCGATAAAACCAACAGAACGTGGTTCTCTATGCCACATTGGGATCATGAAGACGGGGCGTTATTAATGCGCTACTCTCGGTGGCAGGTAGATTGCGCAAGTGCTGCATGGAGTTAATTTGCTGATCTCGTCAAGGAGCATAAACCATCACGCGAACTCCGGTCATCCTAGCAGCGGCTTATGACTAACCATCGAACAAAGACGGTCACTGCATTGCGTGCTTCTGATGTACTTCTACGGCCGTCTGGAACGCTCTTCCTTCCGATATCAGGAAGCCACTGGAGCTATGCACTTTTAAATCATCCAGATTGAAAACTAATTTCTTGAGAACTGCTTCTTGTAATTAGTTTGTTGTCCTTCCCCCGCACCTCCGATTGGCACAGCTGGCTACGTACGGTGCGAAAGAAGTTCAACATACGGTACAAACACGAGACTTTCAGAAGCAGTTCTGTGGTGTCCCTTTCCCTGGAAGCGCTCTATGATCCGAAGGGATGCACGGCTCTGTGACGCCTTTGAAATGGATATTCATTTCACGAGTTCGCCCCGGATAGCACAACTGGGATAAATATATTTTACAAAGTCGAATATTACACTCACATTACATGCAATGGACCGGGCGTGTGAGATTCAGAGTTTTCACACCCATTTACAATTCGGAATGTAAATAGTATTACACATCATTGGTGCCTCCTTTGCCAGTAGCAAAATATGATAATTGTTTTTTTACCCTTTTATCTGGCAACAAAACTGACACCTTTACACTGTCCTTGAAATGGTGTAAATGCTTACCCCGAGCTCTCATACTCTGGTGGTGCATTGTCTTTGAGTTGTACGCCTTTTGGCGTCATCTCGTCCAACACCATGTGAGACTAGGCTCTAAGGAAAGCTGTCTCGGGTGTGGACCAATTCATTTCAAGGACAGTGCATACATTATCAGAGTTATGATTTTTGTTTGCATTCCGACCGCAGGTATTGTGGTCAATGCAAACATGACTCTTTGTAAAATAGGTGTCAGTTTTGTTGCCAGATAAAAGGGTAAAAAAACAATTATCAGTATTACAAATGCTTGAGGCTATCTTATCTTAAAACTCATCCCGCCCTCTGGTGTCATGCATAATTACTTCAAGACGTCCAAACAGGGGTTTTCACGTGGTACGTATGTAACAAATGTGTGTAAATACCCTTTGGTTCCTTCGGTAAAGTCACGTAGGTAGAAAACATAATAGATCACGACGTTTCGATCGCAACGCAAGCAATCGTCGTCAGGCGAGTATGGATTCCTGCAGTCACGAAACCTTAAAATCCAAATGTGTGTAACAATTATTTTTTTAACCCAACGGTATTTATTTTACTTGTTTATATTGAGTAACAGAACCTTTCTGAAAAACAGCTGGAGCGCGCCAACAAGGGCTTGTGGGTGATTTGCGCGTGGCTTTTAAACGTTTAGCGGCTGTTTACTGTCGGTGGCTGCCTGGTGTAACTGCGCCTTGGTGACGCGTACCGCAACTACGTACCGTAAACACGTACCGTAAACACGTGCCGCACATAATTCACTGGGGGGGTGACCGGGTTCGCTGCCCTTGAGTAACACCTACAGACATTCATGCGATGTCCGCGCGACGGCCGTGCGATGCTCGTGCGACGTTCATGGAACATTCGTGTGACGTTCAGCCCAGACCACGTGCCAGTGCGGTCATTTATCAGGGCCATTTTTTGTCATATTTTCTTCTTCGCAACGTTGAAAATGTCAAAACGAACAGGAAAAAAAAAACTAATTTAGAATCGTGAACCAGGCAAGACCTTCAGTTCGTGTCAACTTTCCCAGGGTAGGCGGGGGGCAGGAGGGGGAGGGGGGCGTGGGAGTTTACAAGCGTAAAGGGAACTATGTCTGAAGAAAACCCTTCGATGATAATAAAAATACATTAGATTTAGAGATCGTCATAAATACGAGAAGCATCATCTCTAGACATTGTACAGGAACGACGTGTTACTACAACTAACCTAATACTGGTAGGAACCACCTGGTTCCACCAGCCCACAGGGGATTATTGTGTCCGTCCGTCCGTCGAGCATCCAAAAATGGGAGGGGTGGGGCTGGGTGGGGAGGGTGGGGCTGGGTGGGGGTGGGAGGGGTGGGGCTGGGTGGGGAGGGGCTGGTCACCCCGTGGTGCCCTTATAAAACTCAACGTTTAACCTACTCACGCCGGCTTGTGCCCGCCCTCACAGTCGGCCATATTTGCGGAATACACCACGCCGCCGTTGACCCTGGCCATTGACCGAGCAACCCAACGTTCCTACCAGCAGATCCCTCCGCAGCAGGAATGTGTTTTTCAAACTAAACTTCTTATTTTTCGAGGTGAGGCCCACCGAGCCAGAGAGCTCTTTCATGCGAAGCGTACCGGATGATGTTGTTGCACTTGTTGCAGAAGGGCGCGCGCAGGGCCTCGGGCACGTGCTCGGCCCTCTGCACGAGGAGGCCGCTGCCGGGCGCCCCCCACCCGGCCTGCATGCCGCCGCCGCCGCCGGCGGCCCCACCGCCGGCCCCACCGCCGCCCACCTTGGCCGCGGCGACGCCCTCCTGAGCGCCTCCCGTGGGGCCCTTGGTCTTGGCCTGGATGCCGAAGCCCGCGGCGGCTGGGCCCGCCGCTGCGGAGGAGGAGGAGGGGGGGCGGCCCGAGGCCCCGTTGGGTGTCCACGACAGCCCTGCAGGGAGGGACCCGGCGGGACGGCGGGACCGCAGTCGCCGGTTAGGAGTTCGTAACACGCACGTCGACACGCGCGTCAACACGTACGTCAACACACACGTTAACACGCACGTCAACACGCACGGGCGTAAAACACGCGCGTCAACTTTTTTCACGTGATCGCCCACGCGGAGAGACAGACGGAGGGAGGGGACGGGCGAGACAATGATTCGGAGGCATCAAAAACCCACAGGCGAGGGAGAAGACATTTTTTGTCCCCGAGCTCTGCGGTCCTACGTTTGGGTGTTTGGACATCTTTGTAAACGAGCGAGGGTACCTGTGGGAGGCAACCCGAGTAGCTGGAGAAATTCCTCAGTGGAGAGGGGAGGGGGTAAGACTCAATTCCTGGCCAGGTGGATATAACCTACTTGCTGTACTGCAATCGTACCCTGGCAAGCCGGGAGACGGTTACCTCGACGCCCACGGGCAAGAGAGGGCTTTAACTCGACTCTGTGTGCGATCTGCCAGCCCTCGCCTCCTCCACAGTACCGAATGGCGGGCGTGGACCTCTTAACGCCTCCAGTCAATGTCCTTTATTTCCCCGAGCTCGGTTAGGAGGCTCGTAATAGCCGTGGCGGGAGTGTCGAGCCACCACTGCTGAGCAGGCACGGACACGATGATCATTACGCTCATGATGCGACTATCGCACACCACGTGGAAACATCTATAAAATATCTGTTACCGCCAACTCTCGATTATCCGCGGCAATGCGGGGCGTGGGGGGCGCATTGATGTCCCGCGCCTCCGATTACGTACGGTTGGCTACGTTCGGTGCAAAAGGAGTTCAACATTACGTGGGCGCATGACGGCGATGTCGCTAGAGCGCTCTGCTCTACCCGTGCGTCGCTAAGCGGTGGGAGATGAGGAAGTCATCCGAGGCTGCTCGCGTGGACCAAGCACCGGCCCCACGGCACGGCCCCGTGGCTTTGAGAAGTCACGTGGCTTTGAGAAGTCACCTGGCAGGCGGTGGTGGCTGGCCCCCACCCTTACGTGGGGTGTCGGGGAGAGGGGCTGGCCCCTCCCCTCACGAGACGCGATGCCATTCCCAGCTGTGCTGCCAGCAGCGAGAATTCCAACGCGGGCAATTCTTCTTCTTCACGTCACGACTCCGATCGCGCAAACCAGGATGTAACATTAATTATAAATAATATATTTATATAACGCCCAAACATGGTTGAAATCACTTGACCAGCTGCTAGCCCCATCACGTTGCTGATGTAATTTGCAAGAGAGAGCCTGGGTCATTACTTTTCTCTTTTTTTAAACGACCAGCAATTTGCTGCCAGAGTCATGTGGTTTTCTACGAGAATGTGGGACGGACAAAGCCACGACCTGCCACCTCCGACAGCCGCTATGATAGTTGGGTGATCGTCCACCCTGCCTGGCAAAGACGATTGCGGTTTTGCAACGTGTGACAAATGCGTGACGGGTTCCCCCCTCTCTCACTCAACGTGAGCGCGTATCGCGTTTCCTTCCACCCGTGACATCTGCCGAAGATAATTTCACTGCGGGTCAGGGGGAGGAGAGAGGGGGGCGGGGGCCGCATTTCTGACCTCTCGCTCACCAGAACAACCGCCGCCACCAACAAAGACAAAGAGCCCCCGTACAGCCTGCACAGACTGTTGGGGCAAGTGCTGTTAGAGAGTAGCACCTATGAAGGCCGGCACGGCACACGAGGGGGTGGGTGGCCAGCACCACGCCCGACCGCCTTTGTCTCCCGAGTGGCAATGTTTACACACCACGCACCAGGTACTAATTTAAGGTTGAGTCGACCTAGGGGAGGCCCAGGACCGGTTCAGATAATCGTCGCTTCTGTTGGCCGTTAGCAGGAATCAAACTCGGGTCACCAGGTTTGTAGCGCAGCGCGCTGACCGCTACACCACCGCTCCCCACACCACCACCACCAGCAGCATAGTCATCACAACTAATTAACATCCCCATCATCATCATCAGTGACATCATCATTATTACATCATCATCACCATCGCCACCAGCAGCTCTACCTTCATCGCAAACGTTATCATCACGATCGACATCACCACCGCCAGCACTGTCGTCGTTATTACAGCCGTCACCACCACGACCGCCAGCATCATCTTATCACAACCATAATCGACACCACTACCAGTCGCAGAGGCAAAGATCCCCCTTGTAGCCTTTACAGAGACTGTTGGGGCAAGTGCTGTTAGTGAGCATGTAGCCAGGCTGGCAGAGTATACAAGGGGGTGGATAGCCAACCACCACGCCCGGCCGCCTTTGTCTCCCCATTGCCGATATTTACACACCGCACCAGGTACTCGTTTAAGGCCAAGTCCACCTGTGGGAGTCCTTGGACCGTTTCAGAGATTTGTCGGCGGTGTTGGCCGTGAGCAGGACTCGAACTCGGGCGGCAGAGTTTGCAGCGCAGTTGCGCCGACCGCTGAGCTGCCGCTCCCCATACCACTACGAGCGGCACAGGCTGTGCCCATCACAACCTCAAATCACCGCTGGCACCACCTTCATAACCACAACCACCGTTATCCCCACAGCCACTTTGATCGTAAAGGAACCAACACGATCGCAGCCACCGTGAAACCGAGAGTGCCGAATGTAAATGCGGCTTTTAAAAACAACCGCGTGCCGAGGCCACAAGCAAGACACTCGATGGCAAGTGGATGCGTCTTTTGGCAAGTAAACGTAACGTACGTATGTAGGAAGCTTTCGTGACTGCAGGAATCCATACTCTTTGGTTCTTTCGGTAAAGTCACGTAGGTATAAAATAAAATAGATGATGACGTTTCGATCGCAACACAAGCAATCGTCATCAGGTGGGACAACCACAGGAAGAAAAAACTACTTCAGCAGAAAAAACGATTTAAAGCTTTCGTGACTGCAGGGATTCATCTTCTTTGTTCTTTCGGTAAAGGCACGTAGAATGGAAATAATAAAAGAAAACATAATAAAATAATTCTCACGACGTTTCGGCCACAACGCAAGCAGCCGTCCTCAGGTGGAGAACAGGTCTGTGGCCGAAACGTCGTGAGAATTATTTTATTATGTTTTATTTTATTACTTTATTATTTCCATTCTACGTGACTTTACCGAAAGAACCAATAAGACAGAAAAAACGACTTCAGCAGCTTGTTCTTGCTGTGGTTGTCCCACCTGACGACGATCGCCTGTGTTGCGATCGAAACGTCGCGATCTATTATTTCTCTACCCACGTGACTTTACCGAGAGAACCAAAGAACTGGATGCGTGTCCGGGCCTGCGTCCTGGGTTGCAAGAGCGGCGATGGTGATCCTCCTGCGCCGCCTCGTGGCCTCTATCCGCTACTGCTGCTGCGTGTATTCGAGTTCGCCTTACTCGAGAACAATGACTATTGGTAAAGGAAAAAGTTACCGAAGGGGTGGGGCTTTTAAAAATATTTTAATCACCGATGACTCCGAGTGAATGAAAACGATCAAGCGTGACGATGACGACTGCTTGCTGCCTTACCATTAAGTACCACTACCGGCACCGTCACCACCACCGTCAACACAACTACAATGATATATAAAACTAAAAACTACTTTTTTTAAATGTTACCAAGGCCCACTGAGCTATACGGCTCTTTTTCAGAAGCGACCTGGCCAAAGATTATAGAATAACGAAATGGCTTATCACGTGGACATTGATAGCGGACAAACACTAAAATCATGATTCTTAATGCGGAGCGAAAAACTGGATGCAAACTCCAAATATATATAGAGGTGGCAGGCAGAGTTGGGATTGAATCCACGACCTATTGTATACCGGGCGAGGCAGCTAACATCTCGCCACCAATACCATCGACTCGGCCCTCAAATGAGTATCTGGTGTGGTGTGTAAACATCGCCACTGGGTGAGACGTGGGTGGCCGGGCGTGGTGCTGGCCACACCGTCCCCTCGTGTGCCGCAGTGGGGGCCTTCACAGGCGCTGATGGCCTTAATCTAAGTTGTCGGTTGTTTGACTTGCATCCCACTGGGATTTTTGCACACAGCGTTGGTGTACGATGATTTTTTTCTGCAATATTTTGCTGTCTTTTCTTGGATCTTCTGTTTGCACTTAGTCACATATTCACTTTAAGATGTTTTTTTGTTCATGTTTTTGTGTTTTGTTTGTTGCGGCTGCACCCGATTCAAGAGCCGAATGGCTCACAGGGCTATACCTAATCAATTAACTTGAACTTGAACAGCAATTGCCTCGGGGCAACCTGCGAACGCAACACGGGTGACCTTTGTCTTTGTGCGTACATTCATACCTGCGGTTTTAACGACCTGCGGGGGAGCGGTGTGCGCCTTGACGGAGGGCGGTGGGGGGCCCATGGGCTCGGCCGTCGGTTTGGGGGGCCCCGTCGTGGTCCCGGGGGGCTTACGAGTCGACGTCTTCACCGACATGGTCGCCGTGGCGACGGGAACAGGCTCGTCCCTGCTGCGGAGGGGGATTATAAACATTCGTGCACAAAGACAAAGATAATACTATGAGACATCTCCTTTACCAGTGGCAAAATATAGTAATAGGTTTTTACCCTTTCGACTGGTACAAAAACTGACACCTTTATACAAGGGATCATGTTTGCAATGGCGTCATCTGGTCCAACACCAATGGAGACTAGGCTCTAAGAAAAGCTGTCTCGGGTGTGGACCAATCAACTTCAAGGACAGTGCATATCATTATCAGAGTTGTTTCTTTTTGTTTGCATTTTGACTGCTTGTGTTGTGGTTATTGCAAACATGATCCCTTGTATAAAGGTGTCAGTTTTGTACCAGTTGAAAGGGTAAAAACCTATTACTAAAGACAAAGATCCCCTCCCCCGTAAAGCCTCAACAGGCTGCTGGGGCAAGTGCCGTCACCAAATGTATAACTTTTCGTGCTAAATTGTATTGGACATGTTTTTCCCTTTCCCAGTTTCGTCCGTACCAGCCTCTGCGCACAGCTGCATAAACGCCTCGGCTAAATAGTTATAATTGAAACGCAGCAAAAGTTAGTCAGAAATGTCAGTTGAAGTTATGGAGTTGAGGGCACATCGCTTTGCTATTTTATGTCTCGTACACTTATACACTGCAAGCGTTGGGCATTCAAGTCCAGTTGTTTTTTGTGTGCAGAATTTCTTGATGCAAAGTGTGCCACGTAAACACAAATGGATTTCATTCACGGAAATGGTCTGGAAATGTTAAACCGCCTGCAACGTTCGTGCTCATAGGTTAGACTCCATGTGCTGCTGCGCGTTGTCCTTCGTGTCACGTTGTTGTTTTGTTGTTGTTGATGTTTGTCGCTTCCTCGATGTGACGCAAGGGCCCCCCCCCCCCAACCCCTCCCACTCTCCTCCTCGTGTACCTGGGCCCAGCGGTGTGGGCACCGAAACGTGGCGAGCGAGCGGCGGGTCTGGGCAGAACTCGTGGAGGCCCAAACGACGGCGAGAGATGAAGCGCTTCGAGCGCCGACTGAGGCCGTGGTGGCGAAGGAGGCCCATTGGGAAGCCTGGACCATCACCACCATCACCGCCACCACCACCATCACCGCCATCACCGCCGCCGCCACCGCGGAGAGAGAGGAATGCGCGAGAGCGACAGTGCGGCGAGCGAAGGTGCCCGGTGGGAAGGGGTTTGAGGAGGAAATGGAAGAGAAACAAAACAGGTCACGGAAAACGGAAAACGGAAAAAGTGGAAACGAGTCGAGTCAGAGAAGAAGTGAGAATATCGGTGGGAATTTTTTTCAATTGACGCTCTCGCGCTGCGGAGCGTTTTGACGAGTCCATCGAACCGGCGGCGAATCGATCAAGGCCGACGATTGTGTTCCGGCTGTAAGGGGCCATCACCTGACACATCGGCCGATTACAAATGTCCAAAGGCGGTGTGAGAGTGGCGGACGTGGGTTTTGTTAGAACTCCCTAACATCTGGCCACAAAGCGCGGACGGAACTTCTCGATGGGATGGGGACACACAGGGAAGGATTTGGGTGCCTGCAGGGCAGAGAGTTGGGGATAGGGGAGGGGGGGGGAGCGAAAAGGGGGGGGGGAGTGTACCCGCTCTGGCCGGACAGGGCAGCCCGGATCGTAGCACGCGCGCTAGCCAGCTGCGAGCCAGTCACGGCCCGAGATGAAACCGACGCGTTTGTCCTTACGGTGGAGCTCTGTGCCGTCCAGCTAACCATGTGAAGGGCAGGCAGGCGGGCGGGCGGGCGGTCGGGCGGGCGGGCGGATGCAGAAGAGAAAAAAAAACGAGGAGGGAAAAGGGAGAGAAACAAGAGGCACAGAGGAGACGCAGCAGAAGAAGTCGGTAAGCACCGGGCAATACCAGGCGAGGTAGTTAGCATCTCCCAGCCACCGCGGCGCCTATCGCAAGCGTAGGGACACGATCGCCATCGACGAATTGGCAAACCTCCGTGAGCCGAGCGGCACCGTGCGAGAAAGCGATGCTCGTGGGTGTCGTTACTGATACAAACATAATAATCAAGGGCTTCACCAATTCTGGCAATAAGAACCAAAGATGAATTCCTGCAGTCACAAAAGCTCCAAATCAAGTTTAGGTGCTAAGATGTTAAAACACCGAGTAGACACCTGTCGCACCTGTGTTATTGCCAGAAAGAGTTTTTTGTGTGTTTTTTTATCATCTTAATTCTGCAAAGGGTTCCCATAGTTAATGTCCTGGCTACTGAACCCAGCAGCAGGTCACACAAAACACTTCCTTCACGGTGGATTCTCCCGCTAAGGTGTCTTAAAAAGTCGTCAACAACACAAAGCAGCCAGCGACGCAGAGAGCACAAGCGATCGCACAGCAGGCGAGGAGGTACGAGGGTGTTTCTTGAATCGAGGAGAGTTATCGGGAAAACGTCGATAAACGAGGTGACGGGCGGGTTCCACAAACAGGCTCTCGCACTGAGCAAAGTTCACAATAAAGGTCGCGCAAATATAAATGTGTCGCAACCCTCCACCACCCGACCGGTCATCGCTCTTGCCAAGTTACGAGAACTTGGCAAGAGCGAGGAATGGGAGGAAGGTCGAAGGCCGGCCAGATTGAGGAAACGAGGAATTGGAACGTTGCGACCTACGGTGCGTGGATGGTGTGTGCGTGCGTGCGTGTGTGCGTGCGTGCGTGATGAATTTCTTTTGCACCGTACGTAGCCAACCACGCTGAACAGAGGTGCCGGGGAAGGACAACAAACTAAACACAAAAGCGGTTCGAAAGAAATGAGTTGTCAAGGGAGAGCATGCTGGATGGTCGCAGAAGGGCATCAAAATATGAGGTGAAACGGTCATTCAAAAAATCACAAAGATTACAAAGCAAAGTTGTAAATTCCGCTGAAGCAACTGGCCACAAGTGTGTGGAGGTGCCAGGACTTAACATTGTTTAATGTCCCAACTTCTTAGGCGTGATATAAAAGTGTCGGGTGACTAGGCATGCAGATAGCAATATGGAAAAAAACCTACATGCTAAATGAGCTTCTATCCATCAGAATTGTTTCTTTAAAAAGCAAGCACAACGTGTGATGTACGTATGTGTATGTATGTTAAACGTCTTTCGCACCGCACGCAGCCAAACGTGTCAACCGGGCCATCTAATGAGTTGAGCGACGGCAACACCAGAGCCAAAGGACGCACGAGAGAGACGCAAAACAATATCGACAATTCGTTCGAGAAGCGGAAGGTGTTTTACCTCACGGGGGAGTTGGAAGAAGCGAGGGAGAGAGGCTGCGTGGCTGCGGAGGAGGAGGAGGAGAAGGGGGGGCATTGCGGGGCAGCGCCCACAAGGCTCCTGGGAGCCAGAGATGCTCCATCACCAGGAAGTAGAAGAGGAGGAGGAGGTGGTGGTGGAACAGCAGCAGGAGGAGAAGGAGGAGCAGGTGTGGAGGAACGCGACGGGGGCGAGGCCGCGTGGGAGAAGGGGTACGCGACCGACGGCTTGGCGCCCAACGACAAGGAGAAGGAGCAGGAGGGGGGGGCGGCGGCGGCCCCCCAGGCCGACAGCGAGGAGGCGGCCGACGAGCGGCGGCGCGATGGCTCCACGTGCCGGATCGGGGACGCGGACACGGACGAGTTCGCGCGACGAGGGTAGGCCACAGGCTTCGTCACAGGCCCATTGGGCTTCTCTTTCGGCGCCTTCTGCTGCTGCTGCTGCTGCTGCTGTTTCTGCTGCTGTTGCTGCTGTTTCTGCTGCTGCTGTTGCTGTTTCTGCTGCTGCTGTTTCTGCGCTCCGGTGCTTGCCGCGTCCGCGACGGATCCCTTGCTGCTCTCCTCGAAGCGCACCGAGTGGCCCTTGTTGGCGACGCGCGACCGCTTGGCGCTGGCGGCGCTGCCGTTGTCGGGGGCCCGGGGCCCGTTGACGGGAACGTCGCCCTTCCTCGAGTTCCGCGGCGGTTTACGATCGTCGGCGTCGCTGCTGCTGGCGTCGTTGGCCCGGGATTTGCGCGACCTGTGCTTCTTTGCGTGAGAGGAACGGCCGTGGCTTTTTGAGGCGCGCGCGTGCACGCGGAATTGTGGGGGGGGGAAGGGCAGTTTCGCTCGTTACGCAAGAAGGTTCGCCGCTGTGGTACCCCCCCCCCCCACCAGCTACGGCCTATCCCAAACCCCCTCCTTATCAATCCCTCCTTGTTCTACCGTCGTTAAAACTACTCCGCCACTTACAGAAACCCAATCCTTCACCTCAAATCATGATCACCCTATGTACAATTCCACAATTGCTGTAAAGCACCTTTGAAAAAAGCGACTTTGCAGAAAGGCGCTTTGTAAATCCTCATACGATAACTAACTTTGACAACAGCGTTAGGATTTACTGGACGGCCATTTCTCGTAACTCTGTCAGTGTATTCTTGGTTCTTTCGGTAAAGTCACGTAGATGGGAGATAATAAAATAATATTAATATAAAACAATAAAAAAATATTAATTCTCACGACGTTTCGACTGCAACACAAGCAATCATCATCAGGTGTGAAATCATCATCAGGTGTGAAATCATCATCAGGTGTGAAATCATCATCAGGTGTGAAATCCACAGCAAGAAAAATGTTCTTGCTGTGGATTTCACACCTGATGATG
>CM025649.2:4643259-4655579 GCA_014621495.2 Entosphenus tridentatus
TACACGCTGAGCCACAAACTTACACGGAGACCCGGAGACTCACACACCGCTTACACGCTGAGGCACAGACTTACACGGAGACCCGTAGACTCACACACCGCTTACACGCTGAGCCACAGACTTACACGGAGACCCGGAGACTTACACACACTTACACACTGAGCCACAGACTTGCACAGATTGGCTGCAAGCGACACGTTACCCATCTTCGCTCTCCGCGTCATCGTCACGGCATCACCACATCGTCACCGCGTCCTCACGGTGTCGTCACCGCATCGTCACGGCATCACCATCATCACTGTGTTGTCACCACGTCGTCACCGCGTCGTCACCGCATCCCCACCGCGTCGTTACAGCGTCATCACCGCGTCACCACCGCGTCTTGTTCAGCGCGACGCCCGCCCGACGTTTCGCTCCACGTGCCGGCGAGAGGCTTCGTCCGGAGCCGCGGCCAAACCGCGTCGACATTTCACTCCTGCCGAGAAAGCTCCCGCGGCACGCGCGGAGAAAACCGTCTCGGCACCGTCCACAACCGCGAACGCCGACCCCGCGCGGGGAGGAGGTTCATCTTACCCATCTTGCTTCTCCTCCCAAGTGCCTCGCCTCTGGCCCTCTGCCGCCTCGCCCGCGTACAGACCCGCAGGGGAGTTGTAGACCTTGGTCTGCGCCAAATTTTGAGGCCGGCGCGGCCGGGAAGGGGGAGGTCACACCGACGACCTTTTGGTTATTTTTTTTCTAGTATCCGGGCGGCGAGATGCGCGGGAATTATGCAATGTAAAGTCAAACAAAACGCGGAGAATTGTCGGTTCAGACGAAGGACGGCCCAGCGGGCGCGTCGTGAAAGCGGTTTATCGGGCAGTGTTTTGAGCCGAATGTTTTGTTCCTGCTGGGTGTCCACAATGCCCTGCTGCTCTCCGTCTGATAAGCGACGCTTGGCTCAACACGAATGAGGAGTGTCGGAATATTTGGCCTCCGACGATTCGCTCCCCGCTCTCTTTATTTCTCACTCGAGAACCCAGAACACTGACATCATGGAGGGAGCTACCAATTACGAACACGTGTCGAACCCCGAACAAGATGACCCTCAAATGGAGGGTCGTCTGGAGGCACTTGGGACTCACTCGCTGCTCTACCGCAGCAAAGGGGTGGGGGGGCAACTGATGGGAAGCCGCAGATTACCTCGCTCCCCCGCTCTCAATTAGACAAATTGCCGCGATCCAAGGTCGCGACCTCAGCTTATCCAACCAATGTGGGGGAAACTGCTTGACCGTACTTCACCACACTGGATTAGTGCAGTTTGGTGAATAGCGAGGAGCACAGTACAACACAGCAATGGGGCTTCCCTGCACCGTCCTGTGCTGAGGACGCAGACTCGCAATACCGGCACCCAAACACCTCAAACCTACGTAAACTGGGGAGAGAGGCAGGAGGAATTGCAGACACCCTGAACTTTAAACGCATAATGATATAATTTAATTACATTTTATTTCATATTCAGACTTGCGTACGCTTAAATGTGTGACGCTAACGACAATGAAAAGCGCTCTGCCGTGTCGTGTGGCTTTCGTTATCTTTTTAAGAGGGGCGACAAGGCCGGAAAGGAAATGAGGTCGTGCGCAGCAGGGCACAAGGTCAGAGGTCAGAGGGCAGAGGGCGGCAGGGCTGAAGGAGGAAAAGCAAGAATTCCCTCCGAGGGAACCTGGAAGAACGCAGAAGAGAACAGCGCCGCAGAGATTAACCTCAAACCACTCCCTCAACCACGCGCGCTCACCCACCCCCCCCCCCCCCCCAATACTCAATTACAAGCTTGAGACGAAACGTACGAACGGTACTTGCGCACGCCGGCGACGCGTCGTGCAAAACCGTCGAACGTTCGCTCGCTTCTCAAACGGAACCGGGTTTGCCGAGAGACAAAGTCGACGGGCACACTTGCGCACGTGACAACTCGACTCGTTTGGCTTTGGTCGGGCGCCGGGGGGTGCGCACAGCCCAGATTCACATTGCCCCTCCACGATGATCTCACACAAAGGAAACCGACTGTGAATTTGTAATGCTGGCGGCGAAAGCCTACGTGTGAAAATGCAGTTTAACACGTAGGCTTTTCGCGACCAGTATTTTTCGGGCGATTTGACAGAAGATGCTGGATGTAATGACCAGCGAAACGTCGTACTACTCAAATTCTAAATGTTGTGGATTCACTCTTCAAACACACCGGTGGGCTGAAGAAGTAACTAATTGGCGTTTTGTCAACGTGACACATTTTTTACTGATTGGCTGTGTCGGGTGGTGGAGGGTTGCGACACATTTATAATAACGCGATCTAACCCAAAAACCTTTATTATTAATGTGAAAATGCAACTACCAGTGTATCCAATTTCAGAATGGCCTTTTCATTCGCACGGCCCGTTTGTCAATCCACTGCTGGATTAGGGGCACTACCCACGCCTTTCAAACCGTGGCAGATGTTTAGACCGTACGTCACCACGCCGGTCAGTACGGATCGGTGTCGGAGGTGGGGCTGTGTACAGAACAACAGCAAATGCCTAGCACACCCGTCTTTCGCTCACGTTGGGTCGCTCATCCAAGCACTATCCAGGCTCCGCTCTGCTTAGCTTCTGAGATGTGCCGACAATGGGTGCATACCGAGTGAGTTGGACTGTTTGGCGGAAGCAAACAAAAATGTAGCACAGTATTTTATTCGCATGGGAAAAGGCCTGACTGAGTCTCAGGAAACGTTCATCAGCTGGTCAAATCCCTGTCCAGTTTGTTTGCGTGTGGGAGGGAAACTTCCCAGAGAAATCTATCAACAATTGATGAAAAAAAATGTGCAAAGTCCGCATCTACAAAGCTAAAATAATAAGACATGTATGCCTGGGCTGCTCACTGGGCTGTTGGGAGTTTCTGACACACAAAGTTACAGAGCGCCATTGCCTTCAGACTCAAAAGGATGAATCAAAAAAAGAATGCCCTTTATATTTACAAACGCCAAGCCTCACCGAGTCTCAGGACTAAGTTTTACAAACATCCTGCATTGGGATATTTGGCCAAGTGTGGCATGAATTTAGATGTTTGGCCAATTGCACGAACAAGAATTTGGCACGTGGGAAGAAAATCCTAAGCCCGTAGGAAACCTGCCAGGAGTACTAAGAAATAACCACTTGAAGCTCCGCACACAAACAGATTCACTTCCACCGCACCCGTAGTTTGGAAGTCTCTCCCCTCAGCCATCCGTGCTGACGAATTCCCTGTCTCTATTCAAGTCCAGGCCAAAGTCCTTTCCCTCTTCTCTTGCGATTGTCTATTGTGATGTTACTATGGGGAAATGTGTCCCGGTGTCCTGTGGTTTCCTGTGATGCCAATGTCCTTAAAAAGCAGCCGCATTCAGGGCAATGGCTTGTAAATCCACTGCAATGGCCGCCATCCACTGACCACTTTGCAGGCCTAGGCCTGCAACACCTGGCGGCATTGCGAGGCAGTCTCCCATGCAAGTTCTAACCAGGATCAAACCCCCGCTTAGCTTCCGAGCTCTGACGAGATGGGACGTGATCTGGGGGTGATTTGGATCCCCAAAACGGCAAGAGGGGCCGCCCAAACGGCACGCGGCAGTGAAAAGTTGCGCGAGATAATAAGAGGTTTTCGCGAATCGAGGAAAAGTTACGGGAAATCGGTAAAAAGACGACGACGGGGAAGACTGTAAGCGAGGGGGAGTGGGAGGCCGGGCCACTCAGTGGCCTCCCCCCCCCACGGCGAATTTTTCGTTGCCGTTCCCAGCGCTGACCAGTAATCAGCTCCGGCTGGCGCAGCCAAAGCAGAGAGGCCCCTTTCCGGGTGCAACCAAGCCTAGTCGGGCAATCGTTTGAGAGCGAAATTGAGGATTTTACGGATCAGCCACTGGGGTCGGTCGGGGTGGCAGGGGGGGTGGAGGTGGGGGGGAGACGTCGGGACGCGTCCCTAAGAACTCGGCTCAGGCGGAGATAATGGAGCAGGTCTGCGACTGCTTGCCTTCGCAGGCATCGCTGGGGGGACAGGGCCCTCGCACGAAGAGGTGAGCTCAAGAGGGTCCCCGAAATGGAATCGAGCAGAAGGTGGGGGGGGGGGGTGAGTGATGGATGCGGTTGAGCCGAGCAGCAGATCAAAAGTAAAAAAAAACGTAAGTAAAAATGTAATAAGGAAACTCTCGTGCCAAATGCTGCCGGAAGGGCATCTACGAGAGGGTGGAGCTCAAGATCGCCCCCTCCAGAGAGGGAATTTGGCCTACCCTTCCACACTGGCCAACGGAAAGTAAGCAGCACCCAGGACTAGATCCCATCGCACGCGGCCCTGTTTCAATGCTTTTATGGCTTTATTTTGGTGATTTTCGAAAAGTTTTTTGGTTTGGCCATGTTTGTTTGTTGTAGTACAGAGTTAGACTGATGGCCTTAATCTAAGTTGTCTTGTGGTTGTTGTTGTTTGACTTGCATCCC
This sequence comes from Entosphenus tridentatus, assembly GCA_014621495.2. NCBI lineage: Eukaryota > Metazoa > Chordata > Hyperoartia > Petromyzontiformes > Petromyzontidae > Entosphenus > Entosphenus tridentatus. Next base: position 4,647,723 of record CM025649.2, read on the forward strand.
ACTGGGATATTTGCACAGGGTTGGTGTACGGTGATTTTTTTCTGCAATATTTTGCTGTCTTTTCTTGGATTTTCTGTTTGCACATAGTCACTTTAAGATGTTTTCTTGTTCATGTTTTAGTTTTTTGTTTGTTGCGGTTGCACCCGATTCAAGAGCCGAATGGGTCACAGGGCTCTACCAAATAAATAAACTTTGTCTATCCACCGCGTCGCCATTCATACCGCAGGGCGGGCGGGCGGACGCGGGAAAGATTTAAGACACCTGCCCATTGTTTCAAACTTGCCACTCAGGGAGATCAAATCGAACCGGCAAGCCTCTGCAGTGCAAGTCGAGAAGAAGCGTAACCCCATAACACCACGGAGCCCACGGTGAGTTCGGAAGAAAGGACCAAGGAGGAACAGGAGGAGGAGAGGTACAGGGAGGGAGAGGTCGTCGCCAGATATGGTGTGGTGTGTGTTTGTACGCACGTGTACGAACTGGTGTGAGTGTGGTGTGTGCACAAGCTGGACATTGTCTTGCAATAGCCAAGCTGGGTGCCATGTGTGTGTGTATGTGTGTGAGCTGGGTTGCGTGTGTGCGTCTGCGTGTGTGTGTGTACGAACTGGGGTGAGTGTGGTACATGTGTGTGCGAGCACGTGTGTGTACGAGCCAGGCTGGATGTGTGTGCGTGTGTGTGTGTGCCAGCTGCATTGTGTGTACGTATGAGCCAGGCTGGGTGCGGCATGTGTGCGTGTGTGTGTATGCGTGCGTGTGTATGCGTGCGTGTGTATATGCGTGCGTGTGCATATGCGTGCGTGTGTCTGTGTGTATGCATGTGTGTATGCGTGCGTGTGTATGCGTGCGTGTGTATGCGTGCGTGTGCACACACGTGTCTGTGTGTGTGTATGCGTGCGTGTGTATGCGTGCGTGTGTATGCGTGTGTGTACCTTCTGGTGAGGCACGACGACAGGGGCGCTCTCGATGACGGGGGTGGCGGTGGGCACGGGGGCTGGTCGCTTACCCCTGAAATTAGCAACGACAGCAGAGGTAGCGGCAGCACAAACACACGAGTGTCGTGTTAATGGTGCTGGGAGCAGCGGCAGCATCAACAGCATGAGCTGCTCATCTCGTCAAAGAGCCTAAACCATCATCAAGCGGTGGTCCTGGCAGCAGCTACAGTCATCGGACAACGACTGCGGTCACCGCATCATCGCGCTTCACTTTCGCATGAGCTTCTGCGGCCGTCTGGAACGCTCTTCCTTCCGATGTTCGGAGGCCAATGGGAGCTATTCACTTTGAAATCGTCTAGATTAAACACTGATTTCATTAGAAACTGATTTTTGCGTTTCCTTTGTTGTCCTTCCCCCGCACCTCCGATTAGCACGCTTGGCCGCGTACGGTGCGAATGAAGTTCAAGATGCGTGCGTACAACACCACTGTCTAGTGATAGGTTTTTACCCTTTCAACTGGTACAAAAACTGACACCTTTATACAAGGCATCATGTTTGCAATAACCACAACACAAGCAGTCAAAATGCAAACAAAAATAAACAACTATGATAATGATATGCACTGTCCTTGAAGTTGATTGGTCCACAAACATGATGCCTTGTATAAAGGTGTCAGTTTTTGTACCAGTTGAAAGGGTAAAAACCTATCACTATATTTTGCCACTGGTAAAGGAGGTCTCATAGTGTAAACACCACTGTCATCAAATCGTTATCATGACGCACGTGGCGAGTTCTGTTATGATAACAAAAGCCCATGAACATTCAAATATAAAAAAATACAAAATGTGTGGAACACTTCTTCGAAATGTTTTGCCGTTACCGGTATACGACACGTACATTCTCGTTGCGTGTGCGTCTTACGAATGCACCTCAGCTTCAGGTTGCGTTACTACTGGGGTGGGGGAAGGGCAGGTCTTCAATGCATTCTCAGTTTATACGATTCATTCCAGTCGTGGGCACAGTGGCCCTGGGATGAGCTCCTATGACCACCGCAGAAGTCAAATTGCGCAATCGCCACTCTCAACACAGGTGTGGCAAGCAAAGACAAAGATCCCCTCTGTAGCCTCAACAGACTGTTGGGGCAAGTGCTGTTAGCGATCAGCACCTATGAAGGCTGGCACGGCACACGAGGGGGTGGGTGGCCAGCACCACGCCTGGCCGCCTTTATCTCCCCAGCGCTGATGTTTACACACCGCACCAGGTACTCATTTGAGGCCGAGCCGACCTAGGGGAGGGGCCCAGTACCGGTTCAGATAATCCTCACTGGTGTTGGCCATGTGCGGGAATCGAACTCGGGTCGCCGGGATAGTAGCGCGGCGTAGCGCTGACCGCCACGCTACCCCCACCCCCGCATCACCCACGCGCACCTCAGCGTTATCCGACAACACGAAAAACAGCAGGCGTGTCCACACGGCACAAAGAGGCCCTTGCAGCGAGAGAAGTTAACGAGAGTGGCGCGGGAATTACAAACGCGGCGTTGTTGCCGTTGTTGTTGTTGTTGCCAGCTCAAAAACACCTCCCTCCCTCCCCCAGTCTAGAACCCGATTAGTTTCGTCGGCTAAGATGCCTTCACGGACTCATGGATGAGTATCGGTGCGGGACGGTAGCCGGTCCCGCGTGGCCGCGGCCCGGTGTGAAACAACGAGCCCCGTGCGTTTCCCATCCCCGCTACAGAACGAGCGATGAACTCCCAGGGGGTTAAAGGCGAGGAGCCAGGGGCTTGCTGCGGACGAACCAGCGCGCGGTTAATTTATTTGGCGGACGCACTCCCAAAGGCCGCCGGTCCAAACTACGACAACGCCGAGCCGGGAGCCCCGACAAACTCCGCTTTGCGCCGTTCTCCGCCCGTGGAAACCCAAAACCGCGCCGTGTTTTCTTAGCAACCAACTCGCTTCGTCAAACTCGGGGCAATGGTGGTGGATTAAGGGCAGGGGAGAGGCAGGAACGGTGGTGGGGTGGAAGAGGGCAGCGGCGGATGCTGGCCCGGTGCAGCTGCGGGGCGATGATTTTCACCGCGGCATTCCGGCGCGCGTACGCAAGCGCCCCCAGTGCCGTGGCGACCACACCTGAAACGTTGCCTCCTACGGGCCCCCCCCCCCCAATTCTTAATTGGGGGGGGGGGGGGAATAAAACACGGAAACGAATTTTTTTTTCGTTTAAATCGGCGCTGAAACAAATAGCAGCCCCACGCCCACGTTTGTTTTTTTTTATTTCGCTGCCTAAGTTCTGCAGCAACAGCAACAACAACAAAAACCGGGCCCCGTCCAAACCGCGATGATGTCACGCAGAGAGCGCAAAATTGTTTAACCCCTCGCCGTCCCGTCCCGTGCGTGCGAGCGCAAGAACGTTGGCCATGTAAGGTCTCGGACGGACAGAGAGCCCGGCGAGAGAGCGAGCGAGCGAGAGAGCGAGCGAGAGCCCTCCACTAAAGAGCCGGGGAGGACACGGTCTGCGCGTGCCAGCAGGCCAGCAAGCCGGCCGCGTGCGCGCGCGCGTGCACGCAACGCTAAGAGACTTCGGAAAGAAAAGAAAAAAACAGTGACGAGAGACAACGGGGAGAAGAAATCTGAACCGGCGTGATGCCGGGAACTCGATTTAGCATCAAGGGAGAAGAGTGCCACTGCCGTGTCCGGCGGTGCTGCTGCCAAGACACACACACACACGGGCACAAAGACAGATCACCCCCACCCCACCCCCCCCCATAGCCTCTCGCAGGCTGTTGGGGCAGGTGCCGTGAGCGGGCACCTATGGCACCCCATTCCGGCCCGGAAACACGAGGGGGGGTGGGGGTTGGCCAACACGGTGCCCGGGCCGCCTTTGTCTCCCCAGTGCTGATGTTTACACGCTGCACCACGTACTGATTTGAGGCTGAGTCCACCTAGGGGAGGCCCAGGGTTGGTTGAAATACTCGTTACTGTTATTGTTCGCGAGCGGGAAATCAAACTCGGGTTATGGTCGCGCAGAGCGGTAACCACTTCGCTTCTAACGACGGCGCCACCACTCACCATAGCAAAGATCTCCCATATACCCTTAACAGACAGGCGCTGTTAGCGAGCACCTATGAAGGCCGGCACGGCACACGAGGGGGTGGGTGGCCAACACCACGCCCGGACACCTTTGTCTCCCTAGTAGCGATATTTACACACCACACCAGGTACTCATTTGAGGCCGAGTCGACCTAGGGGAGTCCCGAGACCGGTTGGCCGTGAGCGGGAATCGAACACAAGTCGCCAGGATCGTAGCGCAGCGAAGCGCTCAGTGCTGCACTACCGCTCCCCACAACCATAGCACACATTCACAAACACGAGCACAAACACATATAGACACATTCACAAACACGCGCACACACACACACAGGCAAACACACGCGTGCACACAGACCGGCCAGCGGCCCAGCCACACTGTGGAAGTTCGGCGACTTACAAATGCTTCCCAGCGGTTACTGCTTAGATTACAGGCAGGATCTGCAAAGATAGCCTGCTTTTTAATGGACAAGATGGGTTCCACTGCGCTGTAATCATATTAAATCAACGCGGCTACTGGATACGGACTCGGTGCCGTTCCTGCTCCATCGTGTGTTTAAAGGTTCAGCCATCGGCGCGATTGGCATATACGTCACTGTAGCGATGGGAGAAAACGCAGGACTAAAAAAAAACAACCATGAAATTTGTCCACAGTTTTGCGTGGGCGTCTCCTGGCCTGGAGAAGGTTTAGGTCTCCCACAGTGGCCGTGTCTGCCCTGGCCACAGCCGCAGCCCTGGGGCGCAGCTCACGCAGGCACATCCGGCGGCGGTGGTGGTGGCGGCGGTACACGCCTGTGATCTGGCGCTTTGGAGCCAGGGGTTGGTGGGGCACATGGAGATTAGATTTTTTGTGAAACTCCCCGAGCCCACCGGGGCTGCGAGGTCGCCGGGGGTGGGGGTTCGTGAACCCATCCGCACCATCCTCTTACCCTCGGTTGGTTACGTAGGGTGCGAAAGAGGTTCAGCGTACGTACATCTCTATGGATGGATGAGCGCATGGGCGAGTTGTTTTTTTTTACGTACTCTAGTTTCTACCTCTTCAAGTTGAGTTGGCCGAGCGATCCCATTGCGGAATCTTCGTGAAAATTATCTAGAGGTTAAGTGAGGCACTCCCAGATAAATATATGGCATTATTATCAACATATGGCATTATTCAAATATTCAAAATTCCACTTACAGGCCAGTTTCGGGCATCAGAATGTTGTTGTTGTTGTTCCCAATCCAGAGAGAAAGTTTCCCACCAACATGCCGAGATTGTTGTCCTTCCCCGCAACTCCAATTATCACGGTTGGCTGAGTAGGCTACGAAATAAGTTCAGCAGACATACCTACATTTCAATGGTGTTACCAAGCTGCGTGTAGATTTTTTCCTTCAGATTTCCTCAAATTTATTAAACCGGTCAGAAGAAATAAAAAAAAAGGTGGCTCACGTGAGACGGGGCCCTGGAGACGTACAGGTGTCCGAGGTGGGAGTAAGGTCTACCGCTCGAGTGGTTGATTTAACGAACGAGTGAGTGGTTTATTGAGTGAATGAGTAAGTGAGTATTTGGTTTAATGGTTGAGTGAACGAGTGAGTAGTTGTTTGAGTGAGTTGTTGGTTGAGTGGTTGATTGAGTGAACCAGTGAGTGAGTCGTTGTTTGAGTGAGTTGTTGAGTGGTTGATTGAGCGAACGAGTCAGAGTAGTTGGTTGAATGGTTGAGTGAACGAGTGAGTGAGTAGTTTGTTGAGTGGTTGATTGAGTGAATGAGTGAGCGAGTCGTTGCTTGAGCGAGTTGTTGAGTGGTTGATTGAGCGAACGAGTCAGTGAGTAGTTTGTTGAGTGGTTGATTGAGTGAACGAGTGAGTGAGTAGTTGAGCGAGTTCTTGAGTGGTTGATTGAGTGAAGGAGCTAATTGATGGGCGAGTAGTTGGTTGAGCGAGTTCTTGAGTGGTGGTCGATTGAGTGAGTGAGGAGTCCCCTATGGAGATGCACGAGCGTCCACGTTGCTGGGACGACCTGCCTGTCGGAGGTTTGGGCTCAACGGCCAACGGAAGCACCCCGACACACCACTCGTCGGTGACGGAGCAGCCGCCGTTTAAATACGATGCACAGCTACGGAAAAGGGTAACTTCTTCAGAAACCAGAGGGGGAAATTTCAGAAACCAGGCACCGTTTACTTTTGGTCACATGAGCAAATTTCTCACATTCCTCATCAGAATGGCTGAGTTTCCCCCCCCCCAGCCTTTCAATCCAAATAAACATTTCCTTTAAGGGGCCCGCTGCTTTCTGCTGCATTTGCTTCTGTCCCGTCTGGGTTCCAACGGCCATGCAATGTGAGTCATGGTGATTGGTCATCGCACCGGACTTGCAATCCTGAGCCGCTGGTTAGATGCGATCTCCCGGTGGGCGCTGACGATTGAAACAATGGTCATGTGATGTTTTAAAAAAAATTCAAATCCCATCCCGCGCCTCTGTCAACGCAGCAGCACAAATGGGTCTCAACCACAGTGAAGCCGATCGGCAGGCCGCGTGCGACGGAGTCAAATGTGGGTACTCCCAACTCTTCCAAGACGTCCGGCCAGCAAGGAAGAGAAGGCCAAAGCGCCTCCCGCGAGAGGAGGTTCCTCGAGATTTTTCACATAGGGTAGATTGAAAACGAATTTCTTTAGAACTTATTTTTGTGTTTAGTTTGTTATTCTTCCCCCCGCACCTCCGATTAGCATGGTTGGCTACGTACGGTGCAAAAGAAGTTCGAAACGTGTACATTAACACGTTGGGCTACGTACGGTGACGAAATAAATTCGACATACATACAACATACATACAACATACGTACAACATACATACATGGCGTGAGCAAGCAATCGTTGGGCTGCACCTTCCTTTGCCATTTCCAATACGAATCGCAAATCTTCTTGGTTCTTTCGGTAAAGTCACGTAGAAGGGAAGTAATAAAATAATAAAAATAAAACATAATAAAATAATTCTCACGACGTTTCGGCCACAACGCAAGTAGCCATCTTCAGGTGAAAACCAGGTCTGTCGAGGCGACAGCGTCTGAATGAAAAACTGAATCGCAAATTGTTCACTTTGCTGAAAGTCAGCGTGGGCTCGCTCACTTCCCAGAGGCGACTGTGGCCTCGTGTGCCACGACTCGGGGAGCAGCATGGCTGCCGCGCCGCTCGCTACCCTCCGGTGCGTTCGGTCCGAGCGGCTGAAATCGAATGGGGTGACAGGCTGTTCCAGAGGTCGCAACCGGGTACCCGATACCCGTACCCTACCCGATACACGGCTACCCGTACCCGGCCGGGTACGGGTACCCATTTGCGACCCTGGTGCGGCCGGGTACGGGTAGGCCGTGAGTCACTGGTGAGTAACCGTTTGTCACTCATTTCGGGTAGGGTACGGGTACGGGTCGGGTACCCGTACCCGTACCCGGCCGGGTACCCGTACCCGTACCCGGCCGGGTACGGGTACCCATTTGCGACCCTGGTGCGGCCGGGTACGGGTACGGGTAAGGAATCAAAACCCGTTTGCGACCTCTGGGCTGTCCCCACCGTGGACGGCATAGATTAGAGCCTTAGACGACTCCTTTAAAAGCGCTCGTTGGCAGTCTGAGTCGCGTACCCTTAATCGCCCCTCGGAGTGCTAATCAACATAATCACGAGATAGTTCCTCAGCGAGACACGGGAGGGTGTTCAATTACCGACTCCCCCCCCCCCCACACACACCTCCGGTTTATTTCGAGACCACCGAGCAAAGCACGGAAATAAAGTCATACCGATTTAAGACAGGCATTGAAGCCGCTATCCAGAGCCAGTGAATGTACACATACACGACACAAAGATCCCCCCCCCCCCCGGGG
>CM025649.2:4720579-4759823 GCA_014621495.2 Entosphenus tridentatus
GACGATATAATCTATTGTAGGCTGGTCCACTTCGTTCCTACCAGTATAACGACTGCATCACGGACATTATGCGAGAGCCGGGTTACCGCCATAAGGTTCATTTATCCCGGAGAAATCCGATGAGCTATGAAGCTCTTAAGCACAGATGTCTAGTACGGGGGGGTGGGGGGGGGGGTCTCGAGTGGTCTGTAATTAAGCGCCCGGTGTGGTGTGTGGTAAACATCAGCCTTGGGGGATACAAAGGGCGTGGTTGTGACTCGTGTGTTAGGGTGCTCGCTATCAGCAACAATTGCCCCCACAGTCTGTTAAAGGCTACACAGGGGAACTCAATGCAGCTGTTTGGGTTCATGTGGTGTGCAACGCACACACTCAGTCGGAGACGAGGTTGCAGGAGGCACCGTCTCTTTGTTATCCCGTTCACACCAACTCCGGCCTCCTCACTCTCGACCACGCTGCCGGACATGCCCGGCCTAGACACGACCCTTTTGTGTTTAGGCCGACTACTGCCCGGCCCCGCAATGATCGGGCGAAGGCGGCAGCAACGACGAGACGAGTCCCCTACCAGAACCGGCAGCCCGGAGCTCTCGCTCTCCGCTGCTTTTATTCTCCTCGGTGCGGTTTGGCTCCGCCCTGGCCGCGCCTCCTTTCTCGAACCCACTAGCGGGTTCCAGGGGGCCTCCCTGTGAGGTCTTCTGTGACCCTTGCCCCAGTTCCTCTACCCTGCCGGCGCACACACAGTGTATGTACTCAACGGCGTGTGCGCTAACTCTCCACCGCAGTTGCCGCTGCTGGATAGCAGTCGGCGCTGTGTCACTACACATGTATTGTACAGGTGGGGAGCGGTAGTGTAGTGGTTAGTGCACTTAGCTACAAACCTGGCGACCCGGGTTTGATTCCCGCTCACGGCCAACACCAGTGATGATTATCTGAACCGGTCCTGGGCCTCCCCTAGGTTGACTCTGCCTCAAACGAGTAAGCGGTGCGGTGTGTAGTAAACATCGCCACTGGTGAGACAAAGGTGGCCTGGGCGTGTTGTTGGCCACCCACCCCCTTTGTGTGTCGTGGTGGCCTTCATAGGTGCTTGCTAATAGCACTTGCCCCAACAGTCTGTAACAGGCTATACAGGGGATCTTCATCTTAGAATGCCTGGAGAGTGGTGGTTCAGTCAACGCCACAACGGCAATATCCATTTATGGAGGGGGAAACTTAAAACAAAAACAATGGAACGCTCGCGGTGTAACCCGTCATGCTAACGGCTCGCGGAATCGGATACCACAGCTACCGTGGTTTCTCTTCCGAGTGACCTCTGATTCACACATTTAGGAGGCATCACCTTCAGAGGAATGTTTTTCACATGACAGTCAAACCGATCTTCGTCATTCTTCGAGCTGTAATTTAGGCAAATGAAGTACAGAACCACATTTAGCGTGATGGTATATTTTGTACAGTCGATGGTGACTGGCTGGAGATCATCCACTCTGCTAACCTTGAGAAAATGGTAGAATCCCAGTTGGCTGAAACCTGGATTCGAACCCAAGACACTCAGCGATTGCAGCTCATTGCTGTGAGTCTAATGGTGCCACCGCATGAGAAGAATCTTTAAGTCGACACCTTATATCGCTGTGACCTTTGTATAAATTGTGTTTCATGCACTTTTAAGTCGGCATAACATTTCCCCGATGTGGAATGGTCCAGTTTTGTTCGGGATGCTGCTGTGCACCCACCGGCACCAGCAGTGGCCGTGAAAGAGAGATGCAGTTTAATTTGCCGGGCACGGGATCAAAGGCCAAAAATGCTAACAGCACGTTTGAAGTTGCAAGAGATACGAACGAATACTGTTTCTTGAAATGACCCGTGGTTGTTAAGAGGTTTCAAAAAGAGATTGTTGGAAGGAATCCAACGTCCATCATTGCCAAGAAAGCATAAAGCACGGGGAGTGTTTTTGTCCTTCGATACGGTGATTTAAATAGTGATATGGATGAGACCAATCGATCAAGTCTAATAGAAACAGGGACTCCTCTACTTACGAACGAGTTAGGTTCCAGAGATCTAGTAATAGGTTTTTACCCTTTCAACTGGTACAAAAACTGAGACCTTTATACAAGGCATCATATTTGCAATAACCACAACACAAGCAGTCAAAATGCAAACAAAAAGAAACAACTCTGATGATGATAATGATATGCACTGTCCTTGAAGTTGATTGGTCCACACCTGAGACAGCTTTTCTTAGAGCCTAGTCTTTGTACCAGTTGAAAGGGTAAAAACATATTACTATATTTTGCCACTGGTAAAGGAGGTCTCAGTATAAATTCCAGAGGTCTGTTCATAAGTCGATTTGTTTGTAAGTCCAACTTTACTCCTGCCGATTCCAAACATGTACGGCATGTACACTAAACTCGGGGAACGGAGATGCCACTGTTTCTTCATATTCTGCAGTTGTAGATGCCACCACCTCCATCTATTGTGCGCCGGTTTAACTTAGGACTTGGTCCGAACAGGCAAGTGTATATACGAATAGGTCTGTTCTTACCTCTGAAAGTTCGTACGTCGAATGTTCATAAGTAGAGAAGTCCCTGTACAGACCTTAATATAGGTGGAACTATTTATACGTTAAGTGTTTTCTCCTGCTGGACAGTGTTTTATAAGCAGTTTCCCTCCTTAACCTCCTTCCATTCCTCTTTTAAAGCTCACCTCTTCTCCATTGCCCATTCTCTTCCCTCCCCCACTTTTCCATTTCTTCCCTTCCCTACCCTCCCCACCTTCTATCCTAGTTACCGATTTCTTATGCACTTTTAAATCTAGATTAGAAACTCATTTCTTTAGAACTGCCTTTTGTGTTGCGTTTTTTGTCCTTCCCCCGCACCTCCAATTAGCGCGTTTGGCTACCTACGGTGCGAAAGAAGTTAAACGTACATACATACGCCCCTGCCATATAAATAATTATTGTTTAAAATATGTTAAGTGCCTTTAACAAATATTAAAGAAGATAAGATGTTAATAGAATGTCACGACCAATATGATTTTTCTTCACCTGAAGACGATTGCTTGTGTTGTGATCAAAAACGTCGTGATTTATTTTTCTATCTACGTGGCTTTACTGAAAGACCCAAATAATATGAATATTCATAATGCGTTTTATTTAGGTCAGACCGTGCAGGTAAAATATCATCAAGCGAGTGCTGAGCTCTTTTTTTAACACCTGATGTAATCTCCAGCAAAACGTCGGACAGCATCGTCAAATATTTTTTATTGCTTTTCTATATTCCTCTGGTTTTGCCTAAGCACCAAATCGATTGCCGTATTTGCCCACGTGACAGTCTTGATGTGATTGGCTTTATTTTTCGATTTAAAGCTTTCGTGACTGCAGGGATTCACCTTCTTGGTTCTTTCGGTAAAGTCACGTGACTTTACCGAAAGAACCAAGAAGGTGATTGGCTTTGTCAGATGGTGAGGACGTTCTCGTTAACAAAAATATACCTCTACATAAAACCAAGTAAAACGAATTATGAAGTCATTGCAGTATAGTGGTTGAACACATGTGTGTTATGTATACATATATAAATATAGAGTACTTAAATTTACCTCCGATGTTTCTCTCCATTTAGAATCAACATGCATTTAGAGGTATTTGGCTGCGATCAATTTCCACGTGATAAGCCACTTTGTGGCCAGGTCGCTTCTGAAAAAGAGCTAGTGTATAAAGCGGGCCCTACCTGGTAAAATATAAATTGTTTAGTAGTATAGTTTACGTGGAGGAGACAAAATAGCCTAGTGGAACAATTTCTCAGCGGTGGTGGAGTATTAAATACTGCGGCAATCTATAACAACTTACTTGAATGTATGTAGGAATTTTTATTCAAATAAGCTGAATTATTTCTCATTCTTCTTAATGGAAAAAACATTTAAATGTCTCAACGGGAAATGATTGTTTCGTCTGGCTGCATGTGCAAGTGGTTTGCGTGGGCTGAGTTCGATGAAAATTGCAATTTTCTATTCACGTGAAATAACGGTACACTGGCCAGCATTTTAAGGAAATACTCGGATTCTAAGTATGCGATTAAGTTCTGGTTACATTAAATTGATCTGCAAGGTTTTTGTCATGCATTTATGTTGACTCAACCACATGCCTGCCTTTGTGACTCTTACCCATGTGATGCACACTGGACTTTTAAATAGAAGATTGTGAATTCCACGAGTTAATTATAGACAGAGCCAGTGGTTATGTCACTCTGCGTTGTCATTTTTACTCAGCAATCACCAAGTCAGTTTAGTGGAACCTTGAAACCAGTCCAAACCACGAGTCTTAATTTTGGAGCTTTCGTGACTGCAGGAATTACTCTTGGTTCTTTCGGTAAAGTCACGTATAAAGATAAAATAATAAATTAAATAATAGCATACGACGTTTCAATTGCAACACAAGCAATCATCATCAGGTATAAATGAAATAGCAACAAAAAATCTAACCAGAAAACTATAGACAGACATATAAGCAGACAGATATCACCAAGATACATAGAGAGAGAGTAACACAGGCACAGAGAGGGAGATCGTCTCTGTGGCGAGACCTTAAATAGACAGAGGGGGGCAGAGAGAGGGAGGGGTTAGAGAACAAATTAACATGTCAATGGGTACGGCGAAGCGTGGTAGTAAAGTACGCAAGCTGAACATTAGGAGAGAGGGAGAAAGAACACACTAAATTAAATAACCTAGCAAATTATCGAAATGTTATGTAATACAACACAGAGAGTATTACATAACATTTCGATAATTTGCTAGGTTATTTAATTTAGTGTGTTCTTTCTCCCTCTCTCCTAATGTTCAGCTTGCGTACTTTATTATTTTATCTTTATACGTGACTTTACCGAAAGAACCAAGAGTCAAACCACGAGTGTTCAACATTCTGCATTATCATGCTTTACTATTTCCTCTGATAGCAGAAGTTCATGCGACTGCCACACCCGTAAGGCACGGGATGTCAAACCTGCTCCCAGAAATCCCAGTGTTTGACCCAGGCGGGCGTGGGATGAGCGGGACCACATCAGCTGGGCAAGGGCAGCACGGCGTGCAGGCAAACAACTCGACGGTTTTACATCCTCCGGGTAAGTCCTCGCAACGGTACTCGTTTCCCACGCAACAAAGACTTTACGTTCTCCCGTGGAGCCTTCATAGACCGTTGGGGGGGGGCAAGTGCCTTTGGCGAGCGCCGTTGAAGGCCGGCACGGCGGCGCACTCGGGTTGGGTGCTGTGAGCAGCACCGCTCCCCGGCGCTGATGTTCAGCCACCACACCAGGCACTCATTTTAGGCCTAGTTGACACTGTGGGAGGCCCAGGACCCTTTCAGATGATCACCACTGATGTTAGCCGTGGCTTGGAATTGAATTCGGATCGCAGGGTTCATTGCGCCTTGTGCTAACCACTACTGACCCCAGTGACCACCACTTGTTCGACTGCACATTCAAATTGTGATTATCGTTGGACATTATACATTTCTGTAACATATTATTTATTAACAATATTTACGTGGAGGTGTCTGGATATGTCTGTATATATTTGACTTAATGCGAAACTGGTTAACTATTTGTAATTATGCTTATATCCGCATTGTAAAATGCTATCTGATTATCACTCATGTTGCAAAAATTACATTTGCTGAGGCATGCCTTGGGTATTGCTGCTGGTTGCACAAGTGAGATTGTTAACCCCAGTGGTATGTTCACTGCCTTTGACACGCAGTGTTGACATGGTTAACTGTGATCACTGTGTTGCATAACCCAGCTTTGAATATCGTAATTTGTCTACGAATGCCACTGGAATTTTCATGATCAGATACATGGAGAGGAAGTACTTTTAAGTTAGAATATTTTACTTTCAGGGCATTGTTAAACATTGTGGCCTTCATGGCGAAACTAGTGCCATTTTCATTATCAGCTACATGGAGAGGAAGTACTTTTAAGTTATAAGGTAGATAACTTTCAGGGCATTGTAAAACATTGTGGCCTTTCTGTGTGTCATTTGCCTTTCTGGGACGTGCTTTATATGTTTACAAAGATCAGTAAAGAGATGGACGCGTAGACACATCTCCATTGCAAACCTACATAAGGGAATAAGTTCGTTGCCTCTTTTTTTAGACTGCACCTGGCGGAGTGACATGTTGGGCCGATTTATAATTCACACCACGGGTTGACCCGCTTCCTTTTTATTAAGAGTCCATCTGCTCACGACTGACAAGTTAACGTGCTGCCTGATGTTGAAAGATGCCCATCAATGCATCTGTGACCTCTGGCAATGGAGCCGCTGGCTCAGAGCTAAAATCTGAGAAACTTTGAGACGGCTGCTCATCGCAATGCAATTCTTTGCAGATGATGGCACGTTTATAAAAAAACAAATTCCACGTGGTGAGGATTTACATTTCATCAGACTGGAAAAGCCCCTCCTGAGTCATCACAGTTGGTCTGACAGACGCGATGTTTCCTGACTGAATCACCTACAAGTGTAGCATTGTCCACCACGGAAAGAGTGATGCACACTTCCATTGGGCTTGAGTTGCACGGCAGCACCATCACTGCCTTGCCCGTGTTCTGTCTGGTCCGGCGTTCACAGTGGAGACAACACCAGGTTCATCCTGGGTGACCTCGGCAGAAATTCAAAAGATCCTTCAAGAGAATGAGATTTTGCGAGAGCGGATGAGAGGCCTGCAGAGCCTTGGTAAGTTTTGTTTCTGAATTTATTTTCTCTTTGCTGCTGCTGTTGCTGTTGATTTAGGGCTGTAGCATAGTTCATGATAATTTAATTCATGATGATCTATTGTAAATGTTTTGATGTTTCAAATGTTTAATTCCAAAGAAGGTAGTGATTCACTGTAACCCTCCCACGCGATGCAACGAATTGTCATACTACGGGCCCACTCTTTGATCCAGAAATCAGATTTTTTTTTACTTTCATGATTTAATTTGATCTTATTCTTGATTTAATTTTCTTGGCAGGAATATCTCTCAACCTAAGATGTCATTTACCCTCGTGTTTAATGCCAATATTGATTATTGTTCAGCATTCTGTAAATTATGATAGATTTAACAACCCTGAAAGATGTGCAGCATTACAATTGTCAACAGCAAAGTGGTCACATATTCACTTATTTTGAGCCTGTGGTCTGGACAAGGCTCAGCTTTTTTGCACATTCATTGACAATTCTGCTATATTATTGCACGAAAAATTCAGGGACGTCAGAAGTAGTTTATACGTTTTTATTTTCCGTGGCCGTTGCCCGACACGTTGTGACATTACGCTGCTCGTTGAGAAATTCTGAATTCAATTATTTTATTTTGTAATAATATTATTCCGAAAGGACGATTGAAATATACAGTTGGAGGGGGCGTAGGGGGGTGGGTATACCAAAGAGAGCAGAGCGATATTAAAGTGATCAGTTTTATGATGCTGCATTGGTGGTGGTGCGCGTTTGTCAACTCAACGCGTTCGTCAATACTGCTGTGCCCGTAACAGGACCAAAACATAATAGGACAGAACTTTGCCCATCATATTTCCATGCATCTTTCGCACTGTACATAGCCACCCGTGCTAATCGGAGGTGTGGGGGGAAGGACAACAAACTGGACACAAAGCAGTTCTAAATAAATGAGTTTTCAATCTAGATTTAAAAGTGCATAGCTCCAGTCGCTTCCTTATATCGGAAGGAAGAGCATTCCAGACTGCCGCAGAAGGGCATTTGAAAGCGCGCGATGCCGTGACCGTCGTTGTTTGATGGTTAACCAAAAGCCGCTGCTGCAAGGATGACCGGAGTTTGCGTAATGATGTATGTTCCTTGACTAGAAAAGTGGGCTCAGTAGCGGTTATTCTTGAAAGCATGCCGTATATGCGCGATTCGGTCGTTGAGCAACGAAAGAGAATTGAGCAACGTTTTACCTTTGTTACCTGAAATATAAAAGTCGTAACACACGCGATTAATCGACTCCCCCCCCCGTAACCCCCCCCTCGCCCTGCCCTCTTCCCCCGCCCCATCGACACGACGGTGAAAGAGCGCGCGTACAAAAGTGGTTGGTCGTGGCGGTGTTGACCCTGTGCCCTCGTCTCGTTCTGTGCATCTTGAAGGCCTGCTCCTTAATGAGTCCCAGGCAGAGGCACTGCGGTTAAGGCAGAGGGTAGAGGACTTGGGTCGTGAGTCTCCTCCCAACGCTTCTTTTCAACGCTGTCGTTCCCCAAACAGCTCCTCCTCCTCTTGGACAGGTGGGCGGCCCCGCTAGCACCACCCACAGCAATGCCGGGGTGGTAGGCTTAGAGTATTTGTTTACGTCTGCGTAACATTGCCGAGTGTTTGTTTGGAGGTTTTTTTTTGAAGAGGCGTTTGGCACAGCTCCAAGTGGCGTTAGTACTGGAACGCTGGGCTTGGTCAGGTGGGCTGTGTGAGGTTGGATTCTGTATGGGAGTCAATTCGGTTTGTGCTTTTCTCCAGGGGGTTGAATAAGATAAGTGCCGCGATTCAACAGCGGTTGTTCGTGGCCATAGGGATGTTGAAATTCTGTCACTCGTTCGTTGCTATAACGAGAGATGTACAATACCCGGTGATAATCTCGTGAGAGTTTTAGTATTGGCGTAGTCGACGGTGACCAGTGGGATTTTAGCCAAGTCTTTGGATTTGTAATTTAGTCATTGCAATAAATTGTACTGACTAAATCAAATCCACAGCACTAAGACTTGACTAAATTTGCCAGGATTCCCCCTGTGATGAACAGAGGTATTTATATCGATGTCGTGTAATGGGCTGTTCATCGTGTATATTGAGCTGAGGGATAAACTTGTCTAGCTGAGAATAGTACGTCATTTATAAGCTGCTGTTGTTAATCACGGCAATGGAAACTCGGTTGGGAAAAGTAATGGCTAAATGCTTTGGCTATCGGTGGCGAATCACGTTTGGGGTAAAAAAGAAAAACCCCAAATTTCATGGGTCTGTAATTGCAGAGGGCAGAGGGTGACATTATCAAACTGTTTATATGAAAATGTGCGCATGAGACGGCGCTGTTTTTTTCCAAAATAAACATGATGATATGATTTGAGCTGTACAGAGATGTATTTTAACGCAAGGGCTTTCCACCTCGAGTAGCTCGTCATGTTAATAATATGTTGGTGACTCATCGACAGAGTAAAACAGTAGTCGTACAAAAGGGGACCACGCCAAAAGAGCCTCTTAGTTTTATCGCTCTGGTCTAGAAAGCCACGCATTTGGTTGGTGTCCAACTGAGTTATTGTGTCCCACTGAATTCAGCATCGTGCTTTAAATGCGTTGTATCTTTTCAAATTTAGAAGCCGTGATCCCACCTGGTATCTCTTGGTCGAAGCAATATCTGAAATTCGAAGGAAGCTCTTCTAAACCGCAACCGCCAATGGTAAGTGTTAACCGAAGCGGTGTCTTTCACGCGCACTGTGAGAGTTCGGATGTCTTGAGTGTGAGCTGGTTTGGTGGTATGGTTTTGTTGATCATTGTTGATATGTTATTGACAGTAATGAACTAATACAATGTCATCCATTGTCATTCTACTGCTGGATGAGAAAGCACTTCGCACTGCATTGGTCATGGAATTATTTTTGTTAACTCACCACGTTGATGGGTGTAGGTGGTGAAGTGAAGTGGGTAGTGTCCAGGAGTTGGTACAAATGTTTACTTAGGGTGTGTGTCAGTCTTTACCAGCAATCAAATTCGAGTCACTGTCGATAAACCACTGTGCAAACAGCCTCCAACCACCCACTGATTTTTATTCTAGCAGACATTTTTGTTATTTATTTTAAGTTCTAACTTTAACCAGTTGAGAACTGGATGTCGCCTCATTTGAAATAATAACCTTTGTTACCAAAATGAAAAGGTAAAGAAAATGAAGTACAAGTTAGTTTGATTGTTTGATTTCTTATCAAAACCACAACAATTATAACCATTATAATAACTATAATTTATCTATTTATTTCAACTTGCGGTTGCCCAATTAAGCATTTGGTTTGAGCTTCCACTCTTGACATTTTCTATTTAGAATTTTACTTATTTATAATTCTGGTACATACAGAAAATAATCAGAGAATTGTCAAAAAAAAAAACAAGATTGACAGTGAGAGATATTTAAGATTTTGTGTAGTTTTGCTGTTCCTCCTCCGTTTGTAGGACCGCAGACTTCTGTTATTAACTATGTGGTCCTTAGTTTTATCCTTTGATGCAGGTCTACATTCTCAAGAGAACACATTTGCTATCTATTATCCAGCAATAGAACATTGTTCATAAGTCAAACTTTAGCTCATTTGTCAACTTAATTTGCTTAAAGTCACCACCACAGTGTAAAAAGTGCAATCTCCAAATTTAAGTCTGTCCATCGGCGAGTCTAGGTTACCCTAAAGGAATGTCATTTGGCCAAAATGTCGACCCCTTTGCACATTTCAATTGGGGCCTGCCACAGTGGCGAGATGTTAACTACCTCGCCTGGTATACAGGAGGTCGTCGGTTCGATACCAACCCTGATGCCTGTTGTGTATTTGGAGTTTGCGTCTCTCTCTCTCCGTGGTTTCATTGATTTTTCTTCGGGTCCTCCAGTTTTCCCCTCCATATTTAGAAGCATGCTTTTTAGAGTATTTGGCTGCTATATATTTACGCGTGATAGGCCACTTTGTTGAGCTATTATTTGTGGCCAGGTCGCTTCTGAAAAAGAGCCGTTATAGCTCAGTGGGCCTGACCTGATAAAATGAAATTGTTTAGTTGTAAGGCAGTGTCTATGACTAACCTGGTGAGTATTTTTTATATTCATGCTTTCTTCTTAATGTTAAAAACATCAGTCTTATATTTGTTTAAGCATTGCCGGTAGAGACTTAATTTTATTATGCCTGGGAAATCATGAACACTACAAGTTCGCTATACTAAAACAAAACTTAAAACTCCCTTGTCACGCAGATTACCCACACCCATCCAGAAAAGTGTTGTTAGTAGTATTGTTAATGCCGGGAGTATTATTATTGAGCAAGATTGTTGTTGGGAAAAACTGCCAACAATACTTTCTATAAATATATTTTGTTATACTTGCTGCGTAGCATGATTAGTGGCATTTACATTTGAACACTTGAATGTGAGTGCATGCATGCACCTAATCTGAATGTCCTAATCTTTGTCACAGGATATTTTGGCATAATTGATTTTTTTTACGCACTTGTATTTTTTATCGTGTTTGTAGTAATCTTTGGCATTTTTGTATGTAAATGATTAAAGTTTTTGCTCTTGTAATTTTGAATATTTCCACCCTGCAGTTTCTTGTAACTACAGCCACTGCTGAATTTGCTGCGCTGTAAAGCTCAATGTGGCCTTAGCAGCTGAAATAATAGCCCGAGTCTCTATGTAACTCTGTGGGTCTTTGTCACTCCATTGCTCTCTATGTAACTCTTTGTTCCTACAACGTCCTCCAACTGTCGCCACGGTCTTGGGCTGTTGAGATCAACGTGCCTCGCCAGTTCAAATTAAGTCTAGCGTCTTGCATGCTCGCCTGTACGTGCGTTTACGTGGCTTCCGTGCGCACGTTTCTTCCTACACCTGAAGGCCCCCCCCCCCGCAATCCCCAGAACTAAAATGGGGAGACTCTCTTTAACGTCACCGGTTTGCCAGTTCGGGGGTGGGTCACTCTCCACGTTCTTTTCGTTCCCCCCCGAAAACCAGCACGAAGTCGCGGCCCTCCAACCACCAGACGTGCAGCTGAAAGACGTGTCGGCACAAATGCAGCGATTGGAAGACTCCATCATTCACTGCGCCACGGAGCTCGCTGAGTCGGCCGACGCTGCCGCGCGGGGAACATCCCCCGGGGTCCAGTCGGAGCCGCCGGGGGAGTCGCCCGACGTGGCTCAGCGGGCCCAGACGGACCTCTCGGAGCACTTTGCCCGGCTGGCTCACAAGTTCCACCAGCTGTCCGGCGTCGTGAAGCAGAACAGCCAGAAGACCTCGTGCATGCAGGTGTGTGTGAGAGAGCCGATGGCAACTCGAATTTCGCCGTCTCGGTCTACAAGAATGTGTGGAGTTTTCTTAACCCGTGCACTGAAAAATAACATTGTTGATAAAAAAATCTAATATCTTTGTTTCATAATTTGTATATATGTAGGGACTCTCCCCTACTTACGAACATTCGACTTGTGCACTTTCAGAGATACGAACAAACCTGTCCCGTATGTCCAGTTGACTGTTCGGACCGAGAGTCGTAAGTTCAACCGCCGCGCAATAGATGGCAGTGGTGGCATCTGCTTCTGCAGAACATGAAGAACCAGTGGCATCTAAAGGAGATTATACAACTTTTAAAGCTGTTCCCCCTGTTTAGTGTGCCATACATGTTTGCAATAGGCAGGAATCAAGTTGGACTTACAAACAAATCGACTTACAAACAGACCTCTCGAACCCAACTTGTTCGTAAGTAGTCCTGCAAAGAAAAAGCCTTAACGAGTCTTGGGACTTGTTCATTCAAGACACATTTCAGCTTATCCATTAAGTTATCAATAAGAAGTTGCATACATTGTTTATTTTTTATTTTAAAGCAGACACATAGACACACACACACACACAGGTCCTTTAGGTGAACCAGGTGAGAACCAATTGAGGCTACAATGTTTTTCATTTTGAAAATGAGACGTGAAAAAAAAAATTTACAGGTAATTTACAGCTCTCAATCCACTGCTGGATGAAGGCCATGGGGTTGTTTGACTATACTTCACCACCCTGGTTAGTGCAGGATGGTGAAGGGGGTCCCAAAGACTGGTTGATATACCACTCGCCACTGACGTTAACCTGGCATCGAACTCGGGTCGCCGGGTCGTTGGCGAAGTCCACCTATCGCTGTCTCGAAAATAAGTCTAAACCAAAAAGAAGTCTTGCATTGAGTAATTCACATATTTTTAAAGTTAGGTATCTGAGAAGTTTTGCCATCCTGAGACATTGCAAAACTACGTGACGGATTATGCACAGGGATTCCTACCACGGCCTTGTTTGCGGTGACTTAATGCGGTACCAGACCTAGACAGTGTGTTCATTATTCATAAACAATGGCCCACTCTTTGAAATAGCCAGGCACCTAACCGTATCGTGCCTAGCTTCCTCCGCGGGTGAAAGGGACCCCTTTGTGTTTAAAGGAAGCAGCAGAGACTATTGTACGGTACAAGTTAATGCAACTGACGTGGGAATTTCCAACGGCTCCTTCACCTGCCCCCATTTTCACCATAACTCTTGTTTCCTGAATGGGGCCCATCACCTGGGGTATGGCGACTACAAGACTGAAATTACTATTATGAACAATTTATATTTTTTACCAGGTAAGGCCTGCTAAAGCTATGTAGCTCTTTTTCAGAAGGGACCTGGCAGCAAATGATAGCTCAATGAAGTGGCTATTCGTGTGGAAATGTATCGTAGCCAATTACTCTAAACGCATGTTCCTGAATGTGGAGGGAAAAACCGAAGGACCCGGAGAAAAATCCATGCAACCACAGAGAGAACATGCAAACTCCAAATATACAGGACTCGGGGTCAGTGTGAACCTTACCTGGTAAAATAAAAATTGTAAAAAAATAGTTAATACTTTTCCATGCTGGTCAGACGTCTTGGAAGAGGCGGGCATACTCAAACTTTACCCCATCGCGCGTGACCTGTGATCGATAGGTCATGTGTGGTGGGGTATGACTAACTGGTTTGCCCGTTTATAATGCTGAGTAGACAGGGGTTTAAGAAACTCACCCTGCCTTGCAGCAATACTTGCAATCCAAAGGCGACCTTTGCAATCCAAAGACGACCTTTGGATTGCAAGACCAGTGCGCTAACCATTGCATCACTGTTGCAGCATCTTTCCCTCTTTGCACAATACAATCATCAATTGGCTTGTTTTTATTTTTTTGTTGGAGACGGCAAGCTTTCTGCTTTCGTTTGGAGAGTGGAGCACCGGAAACGGAAGTTGCCAGTGACAGGTTTTGTTTGGCCCTGTGCACTCTGCCGTGGAATCTTTCCACTCGGTAGCCTTGTTTAATCGGTAAGTGGGAGAAAGCTGCGGCTGCTGGGGATGGTTTTTTTGTTTGGGCCATTTATAGAACTTTGTTTTACCAATTCACCATTAATGAAGGCATGGGGTTTTGTGTGTTGTGGGCCCCCCCCCCCCCAAAGTTAAAGTTGAATTAAATATTTACTTCTCGGGCATGGAAACACTAGCCGGAGTGACCTTGTGTGTCCCATTTATTTCCCGGGTTTGACCGCGGCGCGATGTTCTTCGCGCTGCCTGGGCTGTCGTGTATCCCGTCCTTGGCTTTGCGTTACGTTTACATGACGTCGTGTGAACATTACAACCGCGGATGTTGTAGATTTTAAAACAGTTGTATTCGCGTCGCAACGTGTCTGCTCTTAATGTGTCACCGAACAGAGGATTTTGCAGGTGATTTATTTCAGATAGAGATGCAAAATAAATAATCCGTCAGTCCCACAAACAAACATTGCCCCATATCCTTAAGAGACTGTTGGGGCAAGTGCTGTTAGTGAGCACCTATGAAGGTATGGTAAACGAAGCGGTGGTTGGCCAGCACTGCGCCCAACCGCCTTTGTTCAAGTTCATTTATTAGGTATAGCCCTGTGAACCATTCGGCTCTTGAATCGGGTTCAACCGCAACAAAAAAAAACTAAAACATGAACAAAAAACATCTTAAAGTGAATATGTGACTGTGTCTGTGTCTCCCCAGTGTGGCGATGTTTACACACACAAACACAAACTAGGTACTCATTTATGGTCGAGTCGACCTAGGGGAGGCCCAGGACTGGTTCAAATAATCGCCACTGATGTTGACTGTGAGCGGGAATCGAACACGGGTTGCCTGGTTCGTAGCGCAGCGCGCTAACCGCTGCACCACCGTTCTACAGACACATTTATGCACGCGCGCCAACAATCGCTCGTCTCCTTTTCACCTTGGGTGGGAAGTTTTTTTTCCTCTCAATTTTCAGGGGAACTGAGAGTGAAACGCCGTAACGCTCAGTAAACCATTTCATGAGTGTGCTTGTTTGTGTTTTAGCAAAGTATCACATGGATCAAATGCGGGGTGGGGGGGTTACCAAAAAAGCCCCAGGAAATCACCTTCGGAGTCATAAATGGCCACTCCTGTTTCGGTCAAACCTCTCCTCCGCATGTGTTTTTGATATTCTCTTCCCCGTCCAGGCTCTTTACAAAGGCTTTCTTTGTGTACGTACGTTAATCTTCTTTCTCACCGTACGTAGCCATCGGCGCTAATCAGAAGTGGCGATAGCAGTAGCAGTTCCTCCACCGTTGACGACGACCACCGTCGTCATCATCTTCCTCTCCCATCGGCTGCTGATGTTTCCGTGTAATTCCACTCCACAAGTCAACCTTTAAATCTTGATTTAAAGCTTTCGTGACTGCAGGGATTCATATTCTTGGTTCTTTCGGTAAAGTCACGTAGAAGGGAAATAATAAAATAAATCACATATAAAACAAAAAAAATTCTCATGACGTTTCTTTCTTTCTGTGGATTTCACACCTGATGATGATTGCTTGTGTTGCAGTCGAAACGTCGTGAGAATTTTTATTGTTTTATATTACTATTATTTTATTATTTCCCTTCTACGTGACTTTACCGAAAGAACCAAGAATAAGTCGACCTTTGTCTCGGCGCTCATCCTTCGCCTCGGCTTCCTTCCCCTGGCGTCGTGATTGCTTTTCGCATGGCTGCTATTTGCTAAAGATTCCTCTGACATTGACCGTAATAACAGAAGTGGTCTTCGTTCCTCAATTCTTTCCGGTGCCTGTTTACTTGGTCGTATATATATCATTGCAAGGCTGCCGGAATGAAACGTGTTGCGTTGGTTAATGAGTAACTCGCCGTTCACGGCCGCGCACTTTCAAATAACCGGTTTTGGTTTCGCAGGTCCTCTGCGAGAAACTCGCAACCGAAAACCAAGAGCTGAAGAAGAAGCTTGAAGGGGATGGGAAGCAACAGCATCAGACGACCGAAGCTCGTCGGTAAGACAACGTTTAGAGAACGTTTAGAGGCACGTGCCCGATTAGCATGGTTGTCTACGTACGGTGCGAAATAAGTTCAGCGTACATATGGTATTCCCTCGTTGTTTTATGAACTTGCTGTCGCATCTGGAACTCTACACGACTGCATCGAGAGAAAATGATGAGATACAATTATCAAGACGAATCTGACGAGATAAAGAGATGTGTTATGAGCATTGTAATGTCTCTAATAGCTTATTTCTGTATTTATTTCAAGTAATTCATTAAGCCAATATCATTTTCCACGAAAAGAGGAACTCCATACCATTGGTACCTCATTTGGCAGTAAAAAATATGATAATTGTTTTTTTACCCTTTTATCTGGCAACAAAACTGACACCTTTTTTTGTTGCCAGATGAAAGGGTAAAAAACCAATTATCAGGAACTCCATAATACAGGTTTTTTTTAGGTTAGATCTCGTTTTTGGGTTAGATAAAAAAACTACTTTCATGGATGATATTGGTCTCGAAAGCCTGCCTGTTAAAAAGAGGAACTATCGGTAGTTTTACCGAGCCTCTCCGGAATGTGACTGGTTTGGAGGAATGTCAGCCCGGCTGCAGAGCTGCTGCAGTCACAACTTTTACTCACCACACCTGAGGGGGAGGGGGAGCTTGACTTCAGTGGAATTTTTACGGGAGAATTGTGTGAGGTTTTAATAGATAGTTTTTTTCACTTGGCCAACGGCACGGGATATCCCGATCGCGCGGCGGTGGCACGCTTCGGTAAGCACTTTTTGTTAAGTGTGCCCGTGTGGTTTTTGCGTGACACCGATTGCGATTTTGACAGTCGGCCGTAGATTTTCACGGCCTTCGCATCGAGACGGATAAGGATGCTTAAACGCTTCCCCTGATATGCAAAATAAGCCTTGTAATTAGGCGTGTTCAGTTCAGGCTAGGCCTTGCTCTCCATGTGAGTAAACACTCTTACAGAGATGGGGGGGTGGGTCACGTCAAAGCGCCAAGAGATGTCCCCAGCTAGCCATAAAACCTTGTTTTTATTATACTGTACGGTTGTGGTGGTATGTAGCAGCCTGATGTTGCTGCTGACGTCACGCGAACATCGTACATACAACACATATGAATCAAATCAACGTAATTGATTACACACGTGCATTCAATGCTTGTGTTGTGAGCAAGAATGATCGACATTAGTTAATCGATGTATTGTTACCCCCATATAATTGTATGTTCGCGTGAAATATTGCCAGACGGCGATTTTTATGAGTTTGATGATGAGCAACGCTCATGATAGATCCATCTCTTTATAGTCGTGACCCCGATGCAGTGCACGTTCGTATGGATTTTCCCGTCGAGGTTGACACGTGATCGTGTGTGCGCGTGCGTGTGTCTTAACTCTTCAGGCGTGAATGTGAGAGGCCACTCGGCGAGAAGAATGACAAAGCGAGCGAGAGTGAGAGCGACAGTGATGCCGGCCTCAGGGAATTTCACCAACTCACGGCCGTGGCCTCAAGACACAATCAAACATCCAGATCTGAGAAGCCAAAGGTACGTGTGTGTGTATCTGTGTCGGTCAACCCATGGCACCTCTGTTTGTCCCGTGACCTGTCAGCGAGCCTTCGACACTTCATGTGGCCTCAAAGTGCACCTGGCCTGGCACCGTCACTCATTGGCAAATGGCGCGTATTGGTATTGATTCCCACTCACGGCCAACACCAGTGACGATTTTCTGAACCGGTTCTGTGCCTCTCCTAGGTAGACTCAGCCTTAAATGACTAGCTGATGCGGTGTGTAAAACATCGCCACTGGGCAGGCAAAGGCAGTCGGGCGTGGTGCTGGCCACCCACCCTCTCGTCCACCGTGCGGGCTTTCAAAGGTGCTGGCTAACAGCACTTGCCCCAACAGTCTGTTCAGGCTGTACGGGGAATCTTTAGTCTTATTTGTCTTTTGCCAAATGCGCATAATTTCATAGGCACGAGGCACAAGTTTGGGAGTGCATCTTACTATCTGGGGCATCACGTAATCCGGAGATTACGAAAACAAAGATTAACTATCCATAGTTTTGCCAAATACGCTTTTTCTGCTACCGAGAAAATGAAAGTGTTTTCAGAGCGCAGATGTGCTCTCATGGGCATTACGCACCAACGTGTATAGCAGTAAAGAATAAAAAAACAGAACATTATCTTTCCACGTAAAAATGTTTATTCATTTATCTGTCAGCTTACGGGTTTTCCGGACCCAATGTCGTCCACAATGGTGATATTGAAACCAGAAAACTCTGGACCAATATTGACATTTTGGTGCCAAAGGGTTTAGGGAACAGAGGTGGGAATTTCCCCGTGGTTTAAAATACAATGGCAAGGGTAAAAGTTACGCCGGTGACTTTTTTTCACCACGCAGTCTGCCGGGTGACTACACGGCCTTTCAGACTGTGGGAGAAGGTTTTTTTTTTGGGTATTGTGGGTTTTTACGAAAAGGAATTGTCAGGGTTTTTACGTTTGGACTCGCACACCACGGCTTGCGCGTGGCCAAATGGGTCTGTGAGCACCCGCAGTCAATCAACCAAGTCGGCCAACAGCTTTGGCGAACACGGTTCTGTAGCCGCGCCTCCGAGCGCTCGGTTATTCATTTTAATTTTCTTTCCGTTTTTTTTCTCCTCCTCCTGCCAACAACGCCGACCTGTGAAGATGATCGAGAAGGCTGACAAAGTGTTGGGCGACGACCCCGCCGCGGTGGAGGTGCTCTCGCAAAAGGTGCGGACGCTGGAGAGGCAGCGCAAAGAGGTGAGTCGCGTTCCCGCACTGCAACTGCGTCGCGTGTCCGTCGCCCGACGGCAGGCGCAACAATTCGCCGCGTGTACCCCCCCCACCCCGGGCGGGGGGGTGGAGGATTTTGCCGAGTCGCCGCGATTCAGGATCACGATTCGGTTTAAGGGTCGGTTCTCTCTTTAATTGTACGGCAAGCTTCACTGCTGGCTGGCTTTTAGATTCGTATATATATACTTTAAGAGGTGTGAACTCGCCGCATAAAGCGTATACGATTCTCACAAGATTAAATAGACGAAGCGCCCGCTTAACATTTGATATCACTCGCTGAAATGCAGCATCGTTCCACTCCAAAGGTTTTGAGCCGCAACGATTTGTGGATTTAAGGGGGGGGGGGTCACGATTCATTCGTGAAATCGTGTTCATGAGAGAATTGATGTTCTTCAATTTATTATGTCGCTAACGTTTCATTGAGGCAAATCGAGCGACCAAAGTCGCACGAGCAAGAGAGAGACAACGACGCAGGAGAGACGGTAGCGACGAGGCGGTTACAGGATTAATATTTCAATTTTAATCACAGCCCTTAAGCCGCAACAATTTGTGAGATCGCCAGGCCGTGGGTGCGGATTGTTACACCCTTATTCGGCACACAGCCCACGAATAAACGCCGTCTTATGCTGGGTTGACTTCCAAAAGCTTGCAGCGCTGCGTTTGTTCCCCGCCGTATGGATCGCCATGCGCTTTGCCAGCGATGCGAATGGGTGTTGCGTTGTTTTGCGTGACGATGGGAAACGTTAACGTTGTTGGTTTTTTCCAGCTGCTGGAGGTGAACAAGCAGTGGGACGAGCAGTTCCGGACCATGAAACAACAGTACGAGGCCAAGGTAGGGCAGGCGCAGTACACTGTGACGCGTGTGCACAGACAAAGGTCCCCTCCTATAACCTACGCAGGCTTTTGGGGAAAGTGCTGTTAACGGGCGTCCAATATTAAAGGCGAGCAGCGGTGCCGCATGGGGTGGAGCGGCCAATCGCGTGCCCAGCCACCTTTTTCTCCCCTAGTGCCGATATTTACACACACACTGCACCAGGTGCTGATTGAAGGACGAGTCGACCTAGGGGAGGCCCAAAAACCGGTTCGGGTATTCGTCACTGATGTTGGCTTTGGCCGGGAATAAAACGCGGGTCGCCGGGTTCGCAGCAAAGTGGGCTGCTGGCCCCCACGGCACTGCCGCTTTCCCGTGACGCGTGCAAGCATGCACACGTATGTACGCGTGCGCACACGTGTGTATGCACAGTTGCGTGAGCAAGCGCAGATGTAATGTCTGAGCCGGGACAAAAGCACTCTCTGCTCCGTTTGTCGGCATTGTTGAAGCAGCTTTGACCACCCCTGTCCATCACGGTGCATTGTCGGTGTGTTTGGTAAAGCTGGCTTGCAGCTGCAATGCACAGCAGGCAGCACGGCAACCAGTGCTTTTGGTCTTGTACATTATCTGCTTCTGTTGTGTTGAACTTTTGGATAAAAGTAATAATTGTAACTAATATTTTTTTGAGAAAAACTGGTGGCAGCATTAATCGTCGTGCTGTTCTATAACTTTTCTCTCTATCTGTTAATCATGCATATGAACATCATTCCCATGGCGCATATCTGTGGATAGTTGATACGAACCTGGCAGTCGATTAAATAGTAAACTTCTGTAACTCATTAGGAGTAATACTTTTTAGGGTGGTTAGAATTTTGTCACGAATTAACTTCACTTGTTAGTCCATAAGTCAATCTGTCAAGTTACAGTTCTTGAGTGAACATCATCGTGCAAATTGCGATTTGCCTTCTTTTATTATAATTGTAAGAAAGCAGGGGCCTGTGGTATTGATAATCCTGTTTGTATTTTAAGACATTTCTAAACTTCTGAACTCTTTTACTCTAATTTGTGTTCATTCAATAAAATGAATGAACACATTAGGGGGGGGAGGACCCCTGACCCCACGAATCTTCGCGTCTGTTTGCGAGTACGGCGTGAGGGTTCTGAGTGTGCGCGTGTCGCTGCTGCGATAGATTAATTGGTGCCGCGTTAACAAAGACGGTCGCTGCATCGCGCGCTTTCAGATGCGCTACTGCGGCCCTCTGCAATGCTTTTCCTTCCGATAATAGCAAGCCCACTGGAGCTATGGATGAGACCAGTCGATCAGGTCTGGTAGATACAGTCCGAAACATGTGGAAGAATAGATTTGAAGTTTTCGTGACTGCAAGGATCCATACTCTTTGGTTCTTTCGGTAAAGTCACGTAGGTAAAAAATAATAAAAGTTAGAAAATAAAAAAAAATCACACGAAAGATATGTATTTATTTTATTATTTGTTGCTTTAAAGCTTTCGTGACTGCAGGGATTCATATTCTTGGTTCTTTCGGTAAAGTCACGTTGAAGGGAAACAATAAAATAATTAAAATATAAAACAATACAATTCTCACGACGTTTCGACTGCAACACAAGCAGTCATCATCAGGTGTGAAATCCACAGCAAGAAAATTGGAAAAAAAACGCCAAAAAAAGGTCCCATAGATGTTACTTGCATACAAGTTGGCGGCTGGCCGGTCTCATCGACAAGGCCTTAGGCGATCGTCGAGCGGGGTCTTGCGAGCGAGCGGCGTTGCTGGCGCCTCCGGCTAACGGGCGGCGCGCGTTACTCTGCCGGTGCCAGGTCGGGGAGCTGCGGGGTCGGCTGTCGGCGGCGCAGAAGCAGATGGCCACGGCGGGCGAGGGGCAGGAACGGCGCCAGCGCGAGTACGACCGCACGCTCGTCGTCGCCAAGAACCGTCTGGATCGTGAAGAGGTGCCCGGCCGCGCTGATTTTTTTTCATATTCACGAAAAATTGGCGACAAAAATATCCGTCGGCGATGTGTGTGTGTGTGTGTTTTATCACGATCGGTGATTACTACGAGTGGGACGGAAATCATCGGGCCCGACGGATGACCGCGGTTATAAAATGGGGCGCCATGACGGCAAGGGGATGTTGTCTCCGTCGCCTGGTTCGCAGGAGGTCGTGGTATTGATTCTAGACCCTGGCGATGCCTGTTGTGTGGTGGTCGTGTGGATTTTTCTCCGGTTCCTCCGGTTTTACCCTCCACGTTTAGAAAACACATGTTTGAGAGTATTTGTCTGCTCTTTTAAATTCCCACGTGTGATGATGATGATGATAAAGCCACTTCCATGAGCCAGGTCACCTCCTGAAGAAGACCTTCTCAAGTGGCCCTCACCTGTTAAATAAAATAAGAATTTCGTTTTCTAAAAGAAAAACCACAGATGCTCGGCATGTGTTTCAAATCCAAATCGTATTGCGGTGCAGCTCGTACATCTGCCGAGACTTTACGCAAACTAAACCGTGTGACTGTGCACCCGTGCACGCTTTGCGCATGTTCAGCTCGAGCGGGAGCGGCTGCGTAAGGAGCTGGCGGAGGAGAAGAAGAGATCCAAGACGGCGCAGGAGCAGCTGGAGGGAACCACGCGGCACAAGGATCTGTTGGAGCGGGAGGTGTGGCGTCTCAACCAGGTGTGTATGTATGTTGTATGTATGTTGAATTTCTTTCACGCCGTACGTAGCCAACCGTGCTCATCGGAGGAGCGGGGGAAGGGACAGCAAACTAAACACAAGCAGCATGCAGCGCCCGCACGTCCGCTGTCACAGCCACCCACCGCCAAACCTGACTCATCACAGTGGCTTTTCATCAAAAGATTATTATTATTATCGTTGGATTATATCACCTGCAATGATTCACTTTGAATAAAATGATACATTCCCCCGCTACGGACTGGATTATTCCTATGACGGTATTTGACACCTGCGCGGCAGTAATAGGCTTTTATATTCGGCGTGTACTGCTTCGTCGATGAAAATCGGTGCTTGCGCTCGTGATAGCGCGCATCGGATCGTGCGTGTGAGAATTGCTCGTTTGTGATGTCTATGTAATGAGAGCCTATGTCCGGCTCACGTGGTGATCGGCTCTGCCGGTCCTGCTCTACAGCCAATGGGGAGAGAGCCTGGGAGCATGGCCCTGGCGTGATCGAGGGATGTCAGCTAGGGTGATTGGTTCTGCTGGTCTTGGCCTCAGCCAATGGGAAGACAAGTCAGGGGCGTGGTCCCGGGAGTTGATGGGGAATCTGGAACATTCAGCGCAGGCTATTAAGGATTGGCTGGAGCGTACCACGTGACCCAGGCGTTAAATAAGGGAAGAGCCGAGGGACAGGTGGTCAGACGAGGAACGAAGAGAGAGAGAGGGGCCACGCGTGAGCGGGGCTCCGAGTGCCACGTGGCGGTGCGTCTCTTGCGGTCTGTCTGCCCACTTCCCGTTGCCTGCCAGCAACGGGGAGTGCTTGTGAACTGAAATAAGTAAATAAAAGGACCGATTCCACAAGCCGTCTCCAAGAGTATTATTACATATATGTACGGCTCTTTTGCCAGTCCGCTGCTGGATGGAAGGTCTCTCTCCGTGCTTGTGTCACAATCGTGGTGTCAGTGCGGGTTGGTGAAGGCCCGTTTTGGATATCGCTCTCACCACCGATGTCAGTCAAGGCTGGGAATCAAACTCGGGCCGCTCGAATCGCCCGGTTCATTTTGCAGTGCTCTGACCTCTGCGAACTGCCCCAGCCATAATTTGAAACAAATAACATCCTAAATCAATATCTTGAGTTGAAGCTTTCGTGACTGGAGGAATCCATACTCTTTGGTTCTTTCGGTAAAGTCACGTAGGTAGAAAATAATAAAAGTAAATTTTTTTTAATAAAATGTATATTCTTGGTTCTTTCGGTAAAGTCACGTAGAAGGGAAACAATAAAATAATAAAAATATAAAACAATAAAATTCTCACGACGTTTTGACTGCAACACAAGCAATCATCATCAGGTGTGATATCCACAGCAAGAAAATTAGAAAAAATTCGCGACGTTTCGGGTGCAACACAAGCGTCCGTCATCAGGTGGGAAAGCATGGTCTGCTGTTGAGGCAGACCGTTTTAAAAGGTTTGAAATGGGTGTAGCCCAAGGGTCATAAGGAAGACCACGCTTTCCCACCTGGTGACGGACGCTTGTGTTGTGTCCAAAACGTCGTGATTTATTTTACTTTATACCTACGTGACTTTACCGAAAGAACCAAAGAGTATCCGAAATTTTCTTGGTTCTTTCGGTAAAGTCACGTAGAATGTAAATAATAAAATAAAAATTAAACATTAAATAATTCGCACGACGTTTCTGCCGCAATGCAAGCAGCCATCTCTGTCTTCTCGACAGACCTGTTCTCCACCTTATTATGTTTTATTTGTATTATTTTATTATTTCCATTCTACGTGACTTTACCGAAAGAACCAAGAAGATGAATCCCTGCAGTCACGAAAGCTTTAAATCGAAAAGTATCCTAAATCTTTGTTCGTCGACGGTAACGCTGCTCCTGTCAGCTTCTCCGAATGAAAGAGAACTTCATCGTAATTTTTTACTGCGCGCGTGCGGGTGCACTTGTGTGCTTGTGTCTGCGTGCGCGCGTGTGAATGCGTGGGTGCTTATACATACGCGTGTGTCCTTACGCGTGCGTGCTGGCGTGTAGAGCCTGGCGGAGTTACTGGCGGTGTCTCCCAACTGCGCCGTGGTGCAAGAGTCGGCGGCCTGGCACCAAGCCCAGGCCGGCGAGGCCCCGTGCCGCCAGGAGGACCTGCGGACGCAGATCGCCGTCATGAGGCAGCAGGTGAGCGACCACCCCGTGAACCGCGTGGATCCCAACCACCTCGTGAACAATGTTTTCTTTTATCTGTACAGCACTTTGAATTGCATCTTTTGCACGAAATAGTGCTATAGAAATAAAGGCTTGATTAATCGATTGATCTCAACCACCCCGTAGACCGCGGTTGATCCAAACCGCCCCTTGAACCGCATCCCAATTGCCCCGTGAACCGCGTCGATCCCAACCGCGGTTGATACCTCCGGCCCCACGAACCCAGCCACTCATTCCTCCCTGGAATGCAAACGAGCGCTCTCCCGACACAAACCGCAAACGCTGCTTGTAAATGGTGGGCGCGATCGTTACTTTCTGCGTAAAATATTGAGCGTGGAGTGAACTCGCCCAGGCAATGATTTGATGAATTGTGATGATCGGTGGCGGCGATTGGATTCCGGAGTCGATTGTTTTGAACACTTTTCAATTGTATGGTTGAGAGCCATGATGCATAATGCTTTCTCCATCCATCTCTATTGGGACAGGGATGGGGCAATTAATTAAAGGGTTGCCATCAACTTGGAGACACAAACCAGGGCATAGAGGATTATTTGACCCTTACCCATCTGCCTCCATACTGCTAATTATATACCTATGAAGACAAAACTAAAGTTGGAAAGCATTGCATAATCTACATACACACACGTGATTTTTCCCTAACTTGTTTGAGTAGTTGCACGGTACACATAATTAAATGTGAGCAGCATGACACCTGATGGAGGCAGTACAGCAAGTAGGTGGTTGACCCATCTCAAGGTTTGCCAATCAATCTGCATGTGGGATTTCTCCGGACACTCTTTTAAGGGAATTGCCCAAACGTTGCCCTCTTGACAAAGGTTCTTGGGACTCGTTGAGGGCTGATCTGGAAACAGTTTGTTTTATAGCTACAGTGGGGTCATGGATTAGCGCACTTGACTTGCAATCCAGAGGTCGCGGTTGAAACAATGGGGTTAGTTTCTTCAATACCCTCGCCACCCCACCTCTGTCCACAGTTGGTCGATCGGCAGGTCACACGTGGTGGGGTAAAGTGTGGATACTCCCACCTCTTCCAATTCGTCTGACCAGCAGGGAAGAGTAGGCCAACATGCTAGGAGGGGTGCTCTAGAGCTCTCTCTAGTGTGCGGCCATCCACCAGCGGTGGCTTGAGAATGCATTTGCAGGGTCTTTCCCGGTGGCGAGATGTTATCTGCCTCACCTGGTATACAGGAGGTCGTGGGTTCCATCCCCACCCTGACGTCTGCTGTATATTTGGAGTTTGCATGTTCTACCTGTGGTTGTGTTGATTTTTCTCCAGGACCTCCGGTTTCTCCATCCACATTTAGAAACATGCGTTGAGAGTATTTGGCTGTTATAAATGTCCACATGATGATAAGCCACTTCGTTGAGCCAGTGTTTCTGGGTAGGTCGCTTCTAAATGATAACTGTATAGCGCTCGGTGGGCCTTACCTGGTCAAATAACATTTATTTATATATATAATTAGTTTTATAGTTGGTGTTATCATCTTCCACGCGTCACGCCG
The DNA here is from genome assembly GCA_014621495.2 of Entosphenus tridentatus. Taxonomy (NCBI): domain Eukaryota; kingdom Metazoa; phylum Chordata; class Hyperoartia; order Petromyzontiformes; family Petromyzontidae; genus Entosphenus; species Entosphenus tridentatus. Next base: position 4,746,640 of record CM025649.2, read on the forward strand.
GTTGTGTCTCATCCCGTCAGCTTAAGATCTACGAGGAAGACTTCCAGAAGGAGCGATGCGACCGCGAGCGGATGAACGCCGAGAAGGAGGAGCTGCGGCTGCAGATGGAGCAGAAGGTCACAGAGGCCGGGCTTCTTCGCGCACAGGTGACGACGCACGGAGAGGCGACGTCAGAAACGGCGCTCATCGTACAGACGAGAAAAGTCGTTTGCCGGTTGGCAAGTTACGCTGCCGCCGTGGAATGGGTTGGCACGCTGGACTTGCAAATCCAAAGGTTTTGCCGGTTCTACCCAACTTGGCTCGGCAGTTTAAACAAAAATTGGCAAGTGACTTGATTTGCCCCGCAACCCCCACCCCACATTGTGCTGGGCTATCATTTGTGATAGCCAGGTCGCTTCTGACAAAGAGCTATACGGCTCAGTGGGCCTTACCTGGTAAAATTGGTTTGTTAAAGTTCAGTTTTAGTATTAATGGGTACACCAGAGTAGATGGGTAGGTCGCATGTGGTAGGGTAGAGTGTGGGTACTCCCGTGCCATTCCGTGGAAGAGTAGGGCCCAGTAGCCCTGGAGGAGTTTCTCTCCAGATCCGATTGCAGGGCTGCGCCTTCAACCATTGCCTCTTAGCAGTTGACATTGAATGCATCACAAGCGTAAGAATCAATTAGTCCGTTATCGCCCCATCGAGCTTCGATGTTACGGGCTCAAATTTAATGACGGTTAAACAACGAACTCTATATTCTTCCAACGTGATACCGGCAACCGTGGTGCAGGGACTAACAGAGGCAGATTTTGCGAAGGGGGTGGGAACGGTTAAATCCCCGAGCGGCGTGTACGTATGTACGTTGAACTTCTTTCGCACCGTACTCGGTCAACCGTGCGGTGCAGATTCGCGTGCGCGGCGAACGGTTGTTGCGAATTGACTCAGAGCGGATTTCCAACGAAAGGTGAGCAATGAGTTGTAATTCACCCTGATTATAATTGTTAAATATCACTTGTCATGATTCATTTCGAAAGAAAACCTCCCCCTCCCCCGCGGACTGGATAATCCCAATAAACATGAAATGCCCGCTCGACATAATTAAGCTCGGTATGCGGTAATGACTAATTATTACTCTCCGTGTCATGATTAATCAATTAACTTTGAGTTTTCCCGCTCATCACGCACGTAACGAATTGTGCGCGTGTGAGAATCGCTCATTTGGGATGTACGTGTCAATCCACTGCTGGATGATGGTCTCCCACACCCCACGCGGGTCATGGAGACTTATTTGAACAATGCTTAACCGCGGTTAGCTATGTCCGGTGAAGTTCAAAATACATCAACTACTTTTTTTTTACACCAGGTAAGGCCTACTGAGCCATTTAGCTCTTTTTGAGAAGTGACCTGGCCACAAATGATAGTTCAAGAAAGTTGCTTATCATCATGTGGAAAGTTTTTGCAGCTAAATACTCTAAACACAGGTTTCTAAACGTGGAGGGAAAAACCTGAATTTCCCCGCTTAGCTTTCTGAGCTCCGGGTGATTTGGTCGTTAGGCCGTTTACTCGTGTATGCAAATAATATTCAAATGATATGTCAGTTTGACATTGAGGCTTTAAGCATTAAAGCAAAACAACAAACTGTATAAACGAAACAGAAATTACAAAAAACCTCTACGATCCAGACGATAAACAAATGGGATGAGAAAAAGAAAAAAACAATCCTCGAATCGAATCACGACCCTGAATCGTGACAATCCCACGAATCGCAAAGGGTGGCGACGTGAGACATTACGTGTTGACTTGCTAACTAACTCCTCGCTACCGGCGCTGGGCATTTCTGTCATTGGTGTGGTGGGTGGGCAGGGGGAGGGGTGGGTAGGCGGGATAAGTTTTGAAATATTCATGTCTCTGCAGTTGACCACCTATGAAGAAGACTACAAGAAGGAGCGGGAGGAGAAAGAGAGGCTACAGAAACAACTCAGGGGACAGCGACAGGTAAGCCATCCCACTTGTGTATCAATTTATCGTTGGCATTTGCGCCAAACCTTGCAGCAGCTTCATCATTTCCAGAATGCAGCAACGGCATCAGACGCCGCTAAAGCTTGGTTAGCGGACACAACCTTCAACAACTTGCAATCTCGTGTGTTAGTTGCGCAATATTCCTTAAGGACCTCAAAATATCGACGTTTTTTCGCTGCTGCTGCTGCCGCTACTACTGTGGCTCGCCCAGCACCACGGATCTCCCGTGTAAAATAGCCGCGGCAGCTGGCTAAACGGGAGACCCGTCATCCGTGCGACGAGTCAAAATAAACTGAATCGTGGTTCCCGCGCGCAGGCGCTGGACGTCGACCACCCGCTGGCACCCATGGAGGCGACTTGGACCGAGCCGTACGGCGAGTACCACTACGTGGTGCGCTACCCGCCGGGAGACCCGCGCGCCGTCGCTGCCGCCGCTACCGCACACCCGCCAGCAAGCCCCGCGTCGCCACGCACCGTGAGCGGCTCGGCACACACGTGCACTCAGGCTCGCACGCTCACACTCGCCCACACACACACACGTACTCGCACGCTCAACACTCGCCCACACAGACTCACATCCACACACTCGCACGCTCACACTCGCCCACATACTCGCTTGCATGCTCACCCTTGCCAGCACACTCGCTCGCACGCTTACACTGACCCACACGCTCGCAAGCTCACACTCGCCTACACACACACACCTACTCACACTCTCACACTCGCCCACACAAAGACAAAGATTCTCCGTATAGCCTGAACAGACTGTTGAGGCAGGTGCTGTTAGTGAGCACCTATGAAGGCCGGCACAGCACACGAGGGGATGGGTGCCCAGCATCACGCCCGGCCGTCTTTGTCTCCCTAGTGGCGATGTTTACACACCGGACCAGGTTCTAATTTGAGGCTGAGTCGACCTAGGGGAGGCCCAGGACCGGTTCAGATAATTGTCACCGGTGTTGGCCCTGAACGGGAATCGAACTCGGGTGGCCAGGTTAGTTGCGCAGCTCGTTAACCGCTACACGACCGCTCCCCACTCGCACGCTGACACTCAGACAACCACACACTCGCACGCTCACACTGACCCACACACTCGCGCGCTCACTCACCCACACACTCGCCCACACACTCGCACGCTGACACTCAGACAACCACACACTCGCGCGCTGAGTCTGACCCACACACTCGCACGCTCACACTCACCCACACACTCTCATACTCACCCACACACTCGCACGCTGACACTCACCCGCACACTCTCACACTCACCCACACATTCACGCACGCTCACACTCGTGTGCAAGTGACATCATTCCTTTATGGAACCCAATGTTAATATTTGTGTCTATGCGGTACCATTTCCTTCCCCCCGCCGCCTCTCTCTTCAGCCTGCTCATGTCAAGTTTCAGCGTTGGCCAAGAGACCAAAGAGCTGGGCCACGACCGCCGGTAAACCCCGTGATGCCTGCGGACATGGAGGTGGACGGCACCGCTGCGGGTGAGATGTTTGCCGGGGCGCCTGTCATTCCGTGGCCTCCCATCTCCTGGATGCACATCCTCCACTTTGTCTTCTACCCGTATGTTGTTGTTGTTGTGCTTTGCTATTTAATTCGTGTTTTTACGAACACCTAGGAAAAGGGCTGGCTCCAGCATGCACTTGCATTCGGGGTGCCCTGTTGGAAAGATACGAGCTTATTATTGCCGTACGACATAACTCGACTATCGGCGTTGTCGTACTTGGATAAGAGCGAAAACGCGCGCGTGACTCCGCCTTGACGGGATTAAAAGGATGGCAGTCGCACGTGTGTAATCGTGCCTCCTGACTTCTGACAAACTATCAAACTAAGAGTTGGTTTCGTACAGCGCCATTCACACTAGCCCTCGCAGCACCTTACATTAAATAACCCAACCCTTAACAATAACAAACTCAATAAAATCTCGATTTAAAGCTTTCGCGACTGCAGGGATTCATCTTCTTGGTTCTTTCGGTAAAGTCACGTAGAAGGGAAGTAATAAAAGAATAAAAATAAAACATAATAAAAATATGTTTTATTTGTATTATTTTATTACTTCCCTTCTACGTGACTTTACCGAAAGAACCAAGAAGCTCAATAAAATCCTCAACAAATTTAAAGTCTCAACGGAGCATTCCACAGGCTGTGCTTGAGAAGATTTATAATCTATAATAGCCTCAAGGAAGCCTCGGTGAAACGTTGTGATAATCAGGTTTTGTCCCGCGCTGTTATACCATCGCTGTGGAATCGACCGTTTGTCTAGCCGCGAGCATGATCCACCGCAGACTTAAATTCCACGGAGGCGAGTTAAAGAACAAGCTGGCTATCGGGCACAGAGAAGTACGGTTTGACATACAACCACGCGGTAACTTGTTTGAGATTTGGCCCCAGATATGAGCAGAGAGAGTGTCTCTGAAGACACGATCAAACGGGTGGCGTGATTTGTGACACCCATTTGTTGATTCGTGTGCGTTTGCGTCATCGGCGACGGATGAATCACGTCAAAACTTCCAAAGGTGGCTCATGGTTCTAGTTTCTGCGTGCGTCAATGTTTATTTTATTATCGGCTGGAAATAAATGTTTTGGATTTTATTTGCAATTCGCCTCCACCGCTGTAACATTTCACCCACTGGTGGGGCTGTGACCTGGAGTCTTGTACAGGGATGCTGTTGTTAATCAGAATATTTGTGCTGGAGGAATCCAATGAGCTATAAAGTAATTTTTTCAGAGATGGTCCAGTCGGAAGGCCGGTGGCTCCAGGTTCAGAGTGTTTGAGCTGCCACTATTCAGATTCAGGATTCAAATCTTTCGAGTTTCAAACAATCCATTAGTTTAAATCGGTGTTTTAAGTGTGGTGAGTTAATGGTCTCGACCCCGTCGCCAATAAGTGGATCAAAAAGTCCTCATCCTAAAAAACGTTTGAGTTTTTTTTCTATTGATTCGGCTAAACTCCAGCCGTAAGGGGTTGCTTTGAACGTCACGCGACAAGCGCTTTTGCCTGTCGCGTGGATGAAGGGAAAAAAGATTCCACTTGAAGGGGATCTCTGAATAAGTTCTGTGATATCACCTTGTGGCGGACTTTTTCTCCTAACACACGGGGTTGGATTCACCACGGCTGGACGACTCGGAAACTGCGAAGACTGTGCAAAATCAACAACAAAAATCCCAACCATAATAGCTCGTTAACCCTCTCTGGTCTACGGTTCTCGACAAATTGCGCGCTCTGCCATTATTTATTTACCTTGACTTCCCCTTTCCTTCTCCCTTATCTGACAGGATCCCCAGAAAACCAGCGGTAAAGCGTAAGCGGCGACTGGCATTGGGGGAATTTTTGTTCCCGAGAGGCGGTGGGGAGGGTGTGGGGGGGGAGTTTTTCCCTGCAAGCGTGTTCGCATCTCCCACTCCGCTCCCGTGCAACGCAGGGGGTCCACATATGCGTTGGAGCAGATGGAGAGAGGCCTCGCGTTCAATGGTGGTGGTGGAGGGAGGAGGGGCGGGGGGAGGCGGCTGTACTTGGAAGTCGAGGAAGGGGCGTGAGAGGGTGATGATGCCGTGCGGTGAGCACGGAGAAATGTTACGAGTAACTGGCCCCGGCAAAAAAAAAAATTCCCTCGCCAGGAATTGGAAGGGATGGTTCACGTCACGGCAGGAATCGATCAGGAACCACACCTCTTTTCACCCCTCTCGCCCCCCAAAAATGATGGGGGGGGGGGGAAAATGCAAGATGATCCATTTATAGATACCCACTCAAATAAACTACTTTTGAGAGGCTTTTACTTATGGCATCCTGTACACACCGCATAGCCACGAATCTCTATCCACATCCTTACCACCTTGCTGCTTCCCCCATTCTCCTGTAAGATGCGGAAGCCATTGCTCTCACCACATTAAATCAGCTGTTGAGAATAAAGTAAGCAGGTGCAATTGGGAATTGGTGGGGTATCTATAAATGGATCGCCCTGTATATATCTTGGTTCCACTTGAAGCAAAATGACGCCATTTTTTTTTAATGGTTTGTCGTCACCAGGTGCCCCAACATATAATTCCTAAAAGTAAAACTAAAACAACAATGCATTTATACGACTGGAATTGCAACGAGAAAGCTATGTGTTGTGTTGTAGCTGACCCTGGCTTTGTATTGTCAAGCGTGTATGATTATGTGGCGTGTGCTATTCCGTGTTTGAATGGTTACGATCTCTGTGAGGGTGAATGTTGGTCAGGAAAGCAGCGAGTGTGAGTTTTGCTGTGTGGGTGGGCTGGTGGAGTGGCAGTTTGTGGTTTGGGGAAGGTAATTATTTGATCGCGTTACCTTTTAACTTAATAAACTAGTCATGTTTCAAACCCAGTTGCTGCTTTAATTCTAAGAAAAATTGGAATTTCTGATGCATTGTATTTACAGTGAATGATGTCGGTGTATTTGTTTTGTCCATGGGGCCAGAGGTTAATTCGGTACCGTTGAGGGTGGTAAATCTCTACCAGCAGCAGTGTCTGCAAGCAGCGAGTAGTAGTGGATCGTGTTGTTGTTGTTGTCGTATCTGTTTTTGAACAGGAGATGAAATCAACACGCTGAGAACGCATGCAAGGGCAACCTGGGTTGATCGCGACAGCGTAACTTGTTGAATAAGTTACATAATTCACTTCAATTGGCGCTTCAAAGATCTTGGAATGACTAAAAGTGTTGCCATCTCGTGTGCTACCAACGAGTAACATATTTTGTCCAGGGCTCATGGACTGTGTTGGGCTCCCCATGTGAGTTAGTTGGGATTTTGGTGCTGTGTATTGTTGGTGTGATGTAAAAGACAACCTATGAATGATTTTTTTTTTCAATTGTGGTTGCCTTGTTGGCCCACCTCATTCCACGTCCCCTCTCATGCTCGCTTCGTTCCCAACCTTCTCTGTCTGTCCCTCCTCCTTCTTATGCCCAATCCCGTTTTTGGTCCTCGCTCCTTGCAGCCCTCCGTTGTAAAACAAAACTTCCCCTGTTCACGAAACAATCCCCCTCCTTAACTTCATCCGTTCCTCTCTCAAAGCCTCGCCACCTCTTCTCCATTGCCCCATTCTCTTCCCTCCCCTCGCCCCTCCACTCCTTCCCATCCTTCCCCTACCCTCATCCCCCCTCTATCGCTGTCACTCATTCCTCAATGGTTGCACGACCCGTGCCGTCTAAATCATTCTTTGCTGTCAATCTTCTTGTAACTGTGTCAAGCGCCTTGAGCGAAGGCACTCTATGAATATAAATTCGATTTAATGGACGATGTTGGGGTTGTTTTATCTCTGTAAAATGAGACTGCTGTTAATAGCCACGAAGCCAGCAAGGTCACAGTGATAATCTTGAATGTTTCGTTTCCCGATAAAGGGACATTGTGGTTACGTGTTATAAAAGCCAACTGTGGCTTATTTCAGTGTACGAGTGAGGGATGATTTTGGTTTCTGTGTGGGTCCTGTTCTGATCGAAAGAGTGAAACTAAGAGCATGCGGTGTATTCAATTGACATGAGTGTGACGTTTAATTGGTGACGAATGGTGATGCCCGTTAAAGTGGTATTTTATCACAAGTTGAAAATGTATGACTCTTATGAACGTGGAAAAAAAAAATGTTGCATCGTAAGGCCAGTTTCAAATTTACAAATGAGAGCACACTCACGGATTATTCAAAGCACTGTGATATCAGCGGTGATCATACACATTCATTTTGCGTGAAATATTGGTTTTTAAAATGTTAAGCATTCAAGTGCATTGGTGAGCTTTTATGCATTTGTTCCTAACAGCTGTAATTGTTCTGAAGACACTTATGCAGTGTCAAGGGTAATATATAAATCATTAAGCACATTCATTCCGATGTTTACTTTCGTCATTTGCAATATCTCCATAACCTGCACTTGCCCTATACCGTACGTATGAACACCCTTCAGCCACAGTAACCATATACGTAACTATATACAAGTTAGGACATTACTTAAGACGTATCCTTTGGATCAGCAGAGGTGAATTGTGAGTGCTGTTTGTGACGACAGGTTTTGCTGACCCGAGACCACGATGTGTGCATGTCAACAAAGCTACCCATGATCCTTTGCAGAGGGCAAAGGGCGTAACCTATAGTCCTCTGGGTACCGCTGGATACCTGCGGGAACAGCTTACCGTTTCGGCTGCGTGTCAGGTTGTGTTCATCGGTTCATGACCTTGACCCGTACCCAAACGGCAAGCTGTACAAAGGACTTTCTTTCGAATCGCTTTGTGCGTAACCGACCAGATCCAGGACCCGAGTGTAATCAATGGGAAGAACTTATATCCCTAAATTCTTTATGGATTATGAGCCAATTAAACGAAGCTCAGGAAAAAAAAAGACATTTTTTCTTTAATTCGAGTGTGGTTTTCCCGGCTGAGCCGCGTGTTGAGCGTTCATTCTCTCAAGCTCTCGCCACGCACGACTACGGGCATCAGGCATCATCTTCAGTTCAACGCCGCAGCAGAAAGCCCGCAGCGGCAGCAGCAGCAGCAGCGCATGGCAAAAGCTCGAGAGAGAAATTGTGCAGCCCGACCCGGCAAAACCGCGCTTGGATTACGGGAGGCCGCCCAATCTTTTGTGTTGAAAAATCATTGCTCGCGATAACTTGCGCTGTTGTTCCGAAGCCATTTGATTTGGGCATTGTTACGCAATCAAAACTGCTGCTTTATTTTTTATGGCCACAGGCCACCCGCACGCCAACAACATGCCACCCGGCTATGATGGCAAAGCGTCGTGATTGTAATTTTATTTCCTTAAACTCAAATGTCAAGAGCCCACCTGTTCAGTGCCATCTACGACGTGTGCGACGCCTTCGGTGCGCAAGAGCAATGGGCGGATTAAGATCTGAGCGCGCACAACTGTCCATGTAAAGTCGAGGCCCGTATTAAGCATGGCTGAGCAGCTAAGTAATTAAAGGGCCTTCACACGCGGGAAATGTACCGGTTTTTTCCCAATGTTAAACATCACATGAACATTAAGCCCATTTATTAACTCAATACTGTATACAAGCCAAATAAACTTTATAAGGAAGTGGGATACCAATAACTATATTGTATTATTACATAGGGACGTGGGATTACAGTAATATGATTTAATTGCTTAAGCTTTTATTTGCCAATTTTATTGCACAAACATCGTTTATATAAAAAAACGATCTCCCGTCGGCAGATCACATCCTTTGCTTCAACCCGTATATGCAGTTTCCTCATAATCCTGCCGCTGCCTGACATCATACGGCCACAATTTGTTTAATCTCAAATGGTCTTAACACACGGCTGGGCGCGTTATGCACCCAGTTGTTGATGTAATGACACATGCAAATCATGCTGGGGTAGGCCCACGCTCATTGGGCGTAATAACGCGTGTCACTGTCTTGGAAATTCACCTCTGGTCTGGCTATTTTATTACTCAGAAGCTAATGCGCTTAAATCCGTTGACGGCTTCATCCAGTGACAGCCCGGGCGAGCCTGAAGGGGCGGGGGAGGTGGAAGTGGAGGGACAGTGTTAGCCGGGTCAAGCCCGGGGGCAGGACGTGGAGCAGATGAAATCGACCACCAGCCGAGAGAGAGGGGGGCCTTGTTTGACTCTAGTTTCCTGCCGGCCAGGTGTTCCGAGGTCGTCCCCGCGTTCGCACCGCGGACCCACGCGTGCCGTGTCCCAGGTTGAATGTGGGTGCGGGTTTAACAAAACCAAAAAAGTTACCCCGTAAAAACAAAGTTTTTCACTATAAATCCTTTATATGCGTGGCGGCTAGAGTCCTCTCGTCCTCTGGCTTGAGATGGCTGCCACCTATGGGTCAGATGATTGCATGGCAGCATTAAGCAATTGGTAATTAAATATAATATTTTTGTCCTAAAAAGTGTAAAATTTTGGAAAAAAAAATTCACGAACATTAATTGTCACGCACAACGAGTCTGTGTGGAAAATGTCAGCTCGATTGGATCACGGGGAGTGGGTTAAAAACGACCGAAATATTTGCACGGTCGTAAGCAAGCAACGAACTTAATATAAAGGATAAAAAAACGGCTCCATTAAGATAAACTTCAAACACGTGGCACGATGGGCCGTGTTTGTGTCTGTGTGGCTGAAGGTGCAGAGAGGGTGTTTTGCATGTGGGAAAGTTCCACGTTGCGCAATGTTTTCTGGCCGCGTTTGCGTGCCCGGCGGTACAAGGTTACCCCCCCCTTCACCACGACCCTGACAACCACCGAATGTGATCTTGGGCTCCTCTCCAGACATTCCTGCACGTTGATTCTTTGCGGTGACATTTGGTTACGTCGATATGCTTTCAAGGGTGGCAGTTAGATGCAAATAAAGGCGAAATGCCGTGTTCTTAATTCAAATGCGTATGGATTGCAAAGTTGTGTAATTCCTTAAAAGCGTATTGCCATCGACAACCAGGAAAAGAAAGTTTTCATTTCCGCAATAAAATTAATGTACCTGTATACCTGTTCATGTTTTCACCTATATACAGGGCTTCTTTGCTTTGTTTCAAATTTCTAATTGTGGAATGCTTTAATGGTGTCTGCCGGCCGAGTCGCTCTTGAAAAAAAGGCTTCTTAGCTCTATGGGTGTCACTCGGGAAATACAATTTTGATTTTGAATATTTTTTGGCGACTCCCCCAACCCCCATTCCGCCCACCCTTCTGGCTGGATAACAGTCGAGGGGGGGGGGCAGGAAGGTCTGTGGGTGAGGGTCATTATTTTGCAGAGGCCAGCCCCGGACAGCTCTGTGTGAACACATCACATTATAACTTCGTCTAAAACTCGACCCAAGCGAACGACTGCAGTGTGCACCGAGCCTCATTCATCACATCCAGTGGGTGGTGTTGTGTTGCGTCGAGCAGGCCTCGTCTTTTGCTCGCCCCAAGACAATCCCAAGTCACCGGCATCTGCATCGGGTTGCCTCTCTGTGGAGAGATGTGTTCTAACACACGCTCGTTATCAACGACGTGCGGGGAGGTTCTGCCACGTGCGTGCCAAAAGTCGCCGCCGTGAAGCCTTCCGTCAGTGGCGTTTCCGTGGCCCGGGGAGTTTTTACTCAACCAGCACGAAATGTCCCGTAAAAGGAAGTTCGTTCTGTACACGATGATAATAAGACGCGGGTGAACGAGGAATATTTTTTGCCGAGATTTCTTCACGTGACTCGTACGGGTGGTGTGTTCTGGGGCAAAACAAAAATCGACTAAACATTTTTCAGAAGCGACCTGGCTCTCACGAATGATGGCTCAACGAAATCAAGTGTGTAGAAATGTGCAGCAGCCAAATACTCTAAAACGGATGTTTCTAAAATGTGGAGGGGAAAACCGGAGGGACCGGGAGAAAAATCTACGCGACCACGGGGAGAATATGCAAACTCCAAATATAGAGACGTCGGGGTCGGGATCGTACCCACGAGGTAGTTAACATCTCGCCACAAGCTCATCGTTCAGAAAGTCGGGTTGTGATGAGAGCATGTGAATAAAGCGGCTAATGGTATTGAATGCTTATGTTCAATTAGCAACCCCGCGTGGGAAGATGGCGACGTCAAAGTAGATTAACTCTCCGTTGTTATCTTGGGTTGGACCGCGTGCTGTTTGGCATGATCTCAGCACTTGGAGCGAAACGTCGGACATTGTGCCTTCAGCACGCGGTACGACCCACGAAGAACATCGGAGAGCCGTACGGCACAACCGCGAAAAACCCGACCCAGTGGGCTCAAAGGTAGATTCTCACGCGTTTCAGTGTCGAGAAATGGGATTGTCAAATTTTGTTTCCCAGGACTCTTCTCATTAACGAGGGTGAAATATTGGACCTAATTTGCACTGCGATGGCGAGAAGTTCCCTCGCCTGGCATGCCAGGAGGTTCGTGGGTTCGATCTCAACCCTGACGCATGCTGTATATTTTGAGGTTGCGTGTTCTCCCGGTGGTCGCGTGGATATTTCTCCGGGTCCTCCGGCTTTTCTGGAGGAATTATTTTGATGGCCACTGTACATTTCCGCGTGACGGGCCGCTTCGTTGAGCTGTCATTCGTGGCCGGGACGCTTCTGAAGAAGAAGCTCAGTGGGCCTTACCTGGTAAAAAGAAAATATATAACAATAATCTGAGCGGTACTGTCAGCCAGCCGGACAGTTGAGATTTGAGTTGGATACCTTGGTGACCCCACGAACGGCCCCATGGCCCTTACGTGGACCCCGAGATCCACTTGGATGTGTTTGGGTGAAACCTAGTTGAGGACACGTGGTATAGCAGGTCTTGTCACGTGTGTTTTGTTAGAAGGGTCTGGTTGGCCTTGGGTAGGTTTTTTTAAAATATATATCTGTATTAATGTATTTACGAGTGCAACAATTTGCTATTCGCTACGAGTAGCCTTTACTAATCCTAGTTGTGATTATGCTGTCGCAGAACTATGTAACGCAAACGAAATTCAATAAAGGTTGTAATCTAATTTCTGCAGCGCACTGTTTAATACTACACCGTAGTGGGTTTTTTTGTGTCCAAAGTATCAAAATAATCGGGAAATTTGCAAAGCTTTGTTCTCGACGTGTATTGAATGTTAATAAATACTTCGGCTGTTGTTTTGCACTGAGCAAAAAATTCACGTAAATAAGTTGGGAACAGGAAATCAAGCTTGGTCGCATAACAGCCGATCGGTTCCATAAAACCAGAGTAGAATCTGATCCGCCAATTGCCTTGCCCTAAAAAATACAGTTGGCGACGTTTCGCACATTGTGCTGCTGTCAAATCCAACAATGGGTTCAAATGCGTGGCGACTCTCACACACTGATGATGTATTGTCGGCCAAAGTGCCCACCCCTCCCCTCTGAAATTGGTGAAAAACGCTGTAATACAGGTTTTTTGGGTTAGATCGCGTAGATATATAAATGTGTCGTTAAACCCGCCACCACCCGACAGCCAACTAGTAAGGTTTGTCACGTAAACAGAACGTGGCCAATTCGTCACTAATACAGCACACCGGTGTGTTGGAGAGCCAAGCCACAACATTTACAATCTTGAGTACGACGTTTCGGCAGAACAACTGGCATCATCAGGCAACCTTGCGTTATGGATATTGGTCGCGAAAGGCTACGTGTTAAGCTGAAGAACGCTTTGTTCGCGCGGAGCACCTACGAAGGCCGACACGGGGGTAAGGGGCCGTCCATAAATGACGTCACGCACCTAGGGGGGGG
>CM025649.2:4844823-4868498 GCA_014621495.2 Entosphenus tridentatus
TGGGAGGAAACTGCGAGCTCGCTCGCTACGGCCGTGTATATTTTCTCACGTCGGCCGGGTGTAACATACAGTGTGCCGTCGCGTCTGCCGTCGGTACAAAGGGGGGGCGGGGGGGGGCCTCTTGAGGCCTCTGGCCAGACGGCGTTGGCACCTGGAATGGCACCGGGCTGGGTGAGCGTCTGGGGTTAACCCTTGATCTGCCGCGGATTCGTTCACGCGCGCGGGGGGCTCTCTGTGCTGGCGTGCGAATCTCGGCGCGTGAGGTCTGCGATCGCGAGTTGAAGCGTCACGGCGTGTGTAGGATACGCGCTGAAAATGTTACGTTTTTGTAATTTTGTTTTTCGTATTTGTCTCAATAATTTCATCCGGATGTTGCTGTTGGTGGGATTTGAGTGGCAGGACAGTGGTTAGTGCGCTGCGCTATGAACCTGGTGACCTCTAGGATTCCTGGGGCACTGCTAACATCAGTGTCGAATGCTATCAGACTTGGTTCTGCCTCCCCCCTCCTGCCATCATCAACCCAGGCTGAGCAGCAAGCTGAAGGCCTTAATCCATACGGTGATTGAGAATGGGTGGAATTTTGTGTTGAATGTGTTGGTATTGTGTCGTGCCGTGAGACTGAGAAGTCACGAGAACTTAACGCAGAGCAATGCAAGTAAAGGCGCGATGGAAGTGGATATCACAGAGCTATGGCTGAGATCATTTTGCCTGCTCTTCTATCTACCCGCTGTACCATGGCGGACAAACCGATATTTTTCATTTATTCTTGAGCTGAAATTTGTGAAAATGAAGTGCACGACCAAATTTAATGTTGACTGATTTTTGTGCAGTCGTGGCGAGACCATCATCTTGCTATGCTTGACAACCCCATTTAACCCATTCATGCATCGTGCCCACTATGGTGGACCGCTAACATTTACATCACTGCTGTAACATTACATTAAAGGTTTTCAAGATAATTGGGTGGATTCCAGTGACTAACGTTGTTTTGCTTTAAATAATTAATGCATGAAAGGCTTTTAACTATTTAAACATTTTTTTTATTATACCAGGTAAGGCCCACGTAGCTATATAGATGTTTTTCATAAGCGATCTGGCCACAAATGATAGCTCATTTGAAGTGGCCTATCATGTGGAAATGTATAGCAGCCAAATACTCTAAACGGGAAAAACCGGAGGAAAATGCACGCGGTCATGGAGAAAACACGCAAACTCCAAATATACATCAGGTGTCAGGGTCGGGATTGAACCCACGACCTCCTGTATACCAGGCGAGGTAGTTAACATCTCGCCACCGCGGCACCCTTAACTGCAGACGGGTGACTGGATTTGAACCCAGGATCTCAGCGGTGCCAGCTCTGACCTCTGACCTCTTCGCTACCGATTCCACCTTCACAACACCAAGTGACGAAAACGACGAGAGCCCTGGCTTCGTCGTTTGAGGTGTGCCATGCTCTGATCGTGGCGTCGCTGAGATTTTGGGTTCATATCGAAATCTTCCCATCAGAGAGAGCGCACAGCATTCTCAATTTGTACGATAGCCAGGGAATCTTTATTTATCTTGAAGGAGGAGGCTGATGAAGCTCCCAAAGCTCCTTTATCAGAGATGGCCAGTCCGGGCTCCAGGGTTAGCGAGTCACATGAACAAACAATACGATTAAAGGATACAAGCGTAAGGTAGAGAAAAGTTTAAGCAAGACGCTGATGAATAAATATGAGTAAATAAAGTATAGAAGTGCATACATTCCTGCAGATTTGTCCGCACAAAATGCAAGCTTTTGGAGCAAGGCAGCAGAACATTGCACAACAACAAAAATTAGGAAAACATTCTTTGCGCGCGTGTGCGTGCGTGTGTGCGTGCGCGTGCGTGCTTGCGCTTATTTCAGCGGAGTACAATTGTGAGAATTAACTCGTCACGTAGCTTCACAGCGAACACGTCACGCCGTCACCCCGCCGAGAGACACAAATACCGGGTTTGTCAAGCGTGAGGTGAGCCGGATTGTGATTTTGGTCACAGCGCTGGAGGAAGCGTCAATTGTAGGTGTGAGCAGAAGGTTTCGTTGAACCCATGAGCCTGTACTGCAGCATACTTCATCAATCCACTGCTGGATGAAGGCCTCTCCCGACACCTTTTCGGTCACGGGGGGTTTGTTTGGCTTTACTTCACCACGCTGGTCAATGCGGGTTTGTGCATGGGATGCTCAGGAGCAGTTCAGTCTGCTCGGGCTACGCGGGGAATCTTTGTCGTTCTTTTTGTAGACAGTTTATGGATGTGAGGAGCGGAAGTGGCGGGGTTATCACGCTGTGCTACTAACCCAGCGTCGAGAGTTCGATTCGCGCTCACGTTCAGGTAATTATCTGAACCGGTCCTGGGCCTCTCCTAAGTCGAGTCAGTCTCAAATGAGTACCTGGTGCGGTGTGTAAACGTCGCCACTGGGGAGACAAAGGCGGCCGGGCGTGGCGCTGGCCACCCACCCCATGGTCTGCCGTGCCGACCTTAATAGGTGCTCGCTAACAGCACTTGCCCCAACAGCCTGTTAAGGCTATACGGGTGATCTTAGTCTTTGTGGGCATATATGTGCGTGTGTGCACGCGTGGTTCGCCCGTGCGTATGCGCATGCCCACACTTGCACCTGCGCATGCAGCACAAACCAGCGTCTGTGCGTCACCCCCCTCTCTCGGGGGGGTGGGGGGGGCAAGGCAGTGCTTGGTTGGTGAAGGCGTAGCAGCATAGTAGAGTACAACAATGGGTATAGCTGCAGTGCCCTTTGCTGCCAGCAACAGAGTTCCTCAGCAGAAGTAAAATGGGGACGTGACGTCATGTGTGCCGTTCAGTGCGATGACGTCACGTCTCCTAGGGTACTTAAGGGATACCCCGTGACGTAAGCGGGGTCACTGTGGGAACGGGTAGAGTAAGCAGGGTGAAGAGGGAACCAGTGGGTAGAGAGAGGGATCGAGTGGTGAGTCTGGGGAGAAGCCGGTGGTGGCCGTAGAGGTGCTTCTCTCTCCGCTCGGTGGAGTCGGCAGAGTCCACGATCCGACACGAGAGAGAGAGACCGGAGCTAGCCGGCAGGGACCCGGACTCAGAGTAGGACCCCCCCTAGCCCCTGGGAGTTGTGTACCCTTGTGTGTTAGTGATAAGCTTTAATAAACCCTGGCGAAAGCCCTTAACTTACCTCCGTCTCCGAGTGCGTCCTTGGGAACTTCTCTACATATTCTTAGGTTTTTTTCGGTAAAGTTACGTAGGTAAAAAATTAAAATTAATAAAAGTAAAATAAAATCAGTGATTTTCTTTTATAAAAATTAAAATTAATAAAAGTAAAAGAAAAATAAAATCAGTGATTTTATTTTATTTTACTTTTATTAATTTAAATTTTTTACCTACATGACTTTACCGACAAAACCTAAGAATATGAATCCTTGCAGTCACGAAAGCTTCAAATCTAGAACTTCTCTACACCTGTTCTACGCATGGTCGTCACCTCTCCGAGCACCATCCAGGCTCAATCCAGCTCAGTTTCTCAGAGATCGATTGCTGCAACAGTGTACGAATCGAAAACGATCGATTGTTGCGGATCCACGAGCCATATCCATCCGTGCGTGTATCGTGTGACGTAAGAGCTGATTTGAATCGACGAATCGATGCGTCGTCACGCGCCCCGCAGCAACGAACAAATCACGTGGAGTTTCCAAGCTTTGTCACTCAGGACTTCCACTGGAGCTGCATCACCATCAGCGGTCGACTGAGCACGGGGCCATTAAGCCATGTTGTGTTCGTCCGCAGAACTGGTGCTGTGCGACTCCATTCACCAGCCCACACTGAGCCGCGTGGGGAAGGATCGTCAAACAACCTCAGTGACGAACACAGCATAGGGAGAACTTCTTCTTGGTTCTTTCGGTAAAGTGAAATAAAATAATAAAAATAAAACATAATAAAATAATTCTCACAACGTTTCGGCCACGTCGTGAGAATGATTTTATTATGTTTTATTTTTATTATTTTATTTCCCTTCTACGTGACTTTACCGAAAGAACCAAGAAGATGAATCCCTGCAGTCACGAAAGCTTTAAATCGAATGGGAGAACTTCGTCCAGCGATAGATTGGCAAAGGGCTGTGAATTAAATATATATAATGTTTTGAAATGTTTTATGATTCATAAATGGGTCATTTAGCACATATTCCCTGCATGAATGACCACTCGGATCATTAGCAGTGGCCATAATCTCTCGAGAAGTAGCAATTTTCGTTTCCCATTAATTATTGAAACCCAAGTGCCAGATATGTTTTTGCTTTTACCCAGAAGCCCTTTGCTATGACGCGCGGTCTGTGTGAGTGCCGGGCGGCACGCAGGCGGCTAGAGGGCGGGTTCCCCGCAGACTCTGCCGCCGGTGTCTGCGTCGCGTGCACGTCGTTTCGTGGCGAGTCCTATGGCAGCTGCTCATTAGGGCCCACCGAGGCCAGGGCCGACCAGTGTGGGAGGCACTTTTGTTATAAAAAAACAAGTATATATAAAACAAAACTATTTAAAATAATAAATACAAATATTGTTGAAAATAATTGAAAAGAAGATTTTTTTTTTTTAAACATGTTAATTTATTTTTTGAACGTTTAAAGAATATATCAAATATAAAAAAATATGTCAAAAAATATCCCCAAAATTTGCCAAACAATGGGGGAAAAGAAAAACATGATATCTACAGTATATATATTTTATGAACAGCACTCATCTGCACATTGCAAAGTTAAGAAGCTGGACGTAACAATAATAATAATCGTCGGAAATATTTCAACTTGTAACAACACTGTGCCACTACCAGAGGTGGTGTCTAGAGTGGGGGTGGGGTGGGAGGGCATTTCACCCTTTCCCGATGTATGCGACGTGTATGTAATCGGAACGGAACCCGAATAAAAACTGAAATGAAATAACTCTATCGGTACCGAGGCTCCCGCTAGGGCACGCAGGAGGATGTCTGGTACAGTTTGGCGTCAGCTATCGTAGAGTGCGGTCGCGTAGCTGCGGTTATCTGCGGTGAGTACAACGTCTTTAAAACAACAGCGCAAACTGCGCCTCTAAATAAATTTAACGCCGAACCACTTGCACGTTTCGAGGTTCAGCGGTGAACGGGAACGGGACACCCACCTTGCAACTTTCAGACATCTCGGAACGGGAGTGGGTGAAGTCACTTGCCCCATTGTTCCAGCTGCCGCACCGGGAGATTGACCCGCCGGCGACCTCTGGATTGCAAGTCCAGCATGCTGAGCATGACACAACGCCCAGTAACAATACGTCAGCCGACTCCTGGATTTGTTTTCTATGGTAAGACGGAGATAGTGACAAATGTTGTTGTTGTTGTTGTGTGTTATGGTTGGCGCAGTGAGCTTACACTGAAAATATCTCGGCGTTCATCAGTTTATATCTAACACTATCAATCATTTATCCCGTATGAATTTTCACTATTAAAACAATAAGGAAAAAAATATGCAAAGATACAGTCCGGCGTGCTAATTATCGCACCATTACATCCCGTCTGCGTAAAACGCCACGCGCTCCCCTTCATTAATGCAGCGCAAATTGTCGCGAAGCTCTGCCCCTTCGGAGCGACACCTGCATCGCGCCGTACAATTATCCCCCCCCGCCGCCGCCGCCCACATCCCGCTCACTCGCTCGCTCGCTCGGTGCAATTTCCGAAAATACCCGCGGCTCGCTCTACCCCAAAGTCTTTGACGGGTTCTCCAAATTTATCGACACGGGAGGGGATAAACATTTAAATTCAGCGATTCTCAGCAGAGCGTCCCGGCCTCCGTGCCAAAGGGGAATCGGTAAATAAATCTTGTTAATTACGGCGACAGCTTTCATTTCGGCGTGCCCGCTGACAGATCGTGCCCTCCGCCGCAGTTGCAAAGACGTGCCAAGCACGAGCGGCGTGGAGATCGAGAGAGAGAGAGCGACGGAGAAATGTTCCGGCCTCTCGTTAACCCTTTCCCCGTCCGAGACGTCTGCAAGTTGCAGGGCGGGTGTCCCGTTCACCGCTGAACCTCGGAACGCGCGCAAGCGGTTCGGGGTTATTTTCATTTAGGGAGGCGTAGTAGCGCCGTTGTTTTTAAAGACGTTGTACTCGCCGCAGAGAACTGTCGCGATACCACCACCACTCATCTTCTTGGTTCTTTCGGTAAAGTCACGTGGAAGGGAAATAATAAAATAATAAAAATAAAACATAATAAAATAATTCTCACGACGTTTCGGCCACAACGCAAGCAGTCGTCCTCAGGTGAAGAACAGGTCTGTCGGAAAGACAGCTGTCTTTTTCCGACAGACCTGTTCTTCACCTTTATTATTTCCCTTCTACGTGACTTTACCGAAAGAACCAAGAAGATGGATCCCTGCAGTCACGTAAGCTTTGAAACGACCACTGCTGTATGATTGCTGGTGCCGAACTGTGCCGCACGTCCTCCCGCATGGCCTTGTGGGAGCCCCGGTACCAATCAGGTTGTTTTATTTTTTTCTTCCGGTTCCTGCTCCGAAGACGTACACACACAGATGTACGTCTTTCGGAACGGAATTCCGATGATGTTATCAGCATTCTGCTGCACTCCCCTCCGCCGACAAAGTATCCCTTTCAAAGCGGCCTATAGTGCCTGGTTATGCACGCAGCGTGGTCGCTCATACCAGGTACCACCCAGGCTCAATGCTGCTTTAGCTTCTAAGATATAATGAGGTGAGTAGCATTCTGGGTGATTTTGTCAAGGCAGACGTGTAAAAATACATGCACGTCATCAGTTTTTGTCATAATCCACGGTCAATACACGTACGTCATCGGAACAGGAAAGGGTTATAAGGCTTCGTAATCAGAATTGTCATCATCCACGGTCAAACCACTGCTGGATGATGGCCCTCTCCCCGATGTCATTGCTCCATCTCCACGGCAGACGTACCCTTGGGTGTGTGCCCTCTGTTGGATAGATATATAGAAAATTAGATTCATTTATAACCAGATGGAGCGATGAAATCGGATCACGCGCGTGAGTGGGATGGTTTGTGGCATCGCGGGACCATGACGGATGATGATGGCGTTGATGGTGAGGTGGGGGTGACTTCATCCAGCAGTGGATTGACCATGGCGGATGATGATTATATTGGTGGACGTTGAATTTTGCTCTTGCTCAAGCCAGCCACGGCTAATGCAGGTAATTAAATCGCAGAAATTGTGGCCGTGCAACCAAAACTGTGGACCATATCGTAAACCCACTGTGGTCTGCACCCCTTTCAACGGAGCAGGAGGAGAAGCAGCTAAGCGACACGAACTCCTCTCCCCCACCCCCACCTAGCCTGCCACATGAATGTGGAATTTTCCACAAACTGCCTCGGGCTGTAAACGGGAGGAGAGAGAACCATCTCATTCATCACCCATTCGAGCAAACAATCGATTTGGCTTGTGTCATTTAGCAGTGGTCTGACAGCGAGGCCGGCATAGAAAGGAGTTTGGGGGGAGGGGGCGTTAAAATGCCTGATTGTGTAATTGGACGCCCCGTATTGGATATTGTTGTTAATTTGCAGGCCCCTGCGGTTGGAGAGCTAAGGGTCAGAAAAGCCCTTGAGAGGCAGGGAGCAATGGGTTTAGGCACAAACATGCGCATGGCATCCGATCCCAGCTGTAACGCCGCGGTCGGATTTTCTTGCCGTCTTTTTTTCTTTTCACTCGGAAAACATGATTTTCGTTAATCCTGTGTAATTCCAGGGGTTAGTTTAGCAGTCATAGAAGATCTATAATTGGGGATGCTTTACAGTTATGCTTCATAATGTGGACCGGGTGGTTAGACGAGTCAATTTGATCGTTTCACCCCTCCTCATCCCTCATCCCACTCCAATCCGTTGGGGCATTCTATTACTGAAGGGGTGGACAAGGGGAGTGATGCCCAGAGCTCATATCCTTGCAAAGGTCGCACTCATTACACACAAAGTGGTTGCCACAAATAAACCACAATACCTTGCAGATCTCGTCTGGGAACATAAACCATCACGCAGACTCTGGTTATCCTCGCGGCAGCTTTCAAACAAAGACAGTCACCGCATCGCGCGCTTTCAGATGCGCTTCCGTGGCCGTCTGGAACGCTCTTCCTTCCGATGTTAGGAAGCCGCTGATGCTGTGTACTTTTAAATCATCCAGATTGAAAACACATTTCTTTAGAACTGCTTTTTTCTGTTTAGTTTGTTGTCCTTCCCCCCGCGCACCTCCGATTAGCACGGTTGGCTACGTACTTTGCGAAAGAAGTTCAACATGCATAAACAATTTTATTTCACTCTTTCTGAAAGCAATTTTCACCAAATAACATAAAATAACTTTTGGAAGGGCACAGTTGGAAAAAGAACAGATGGCGTGGGCAGGTTTTGAAGGTAGATTAGTATAAAAGATGATGAAATATAGAAGCAATCAAAAGCAGGATGGATTGCTTCAGTAAAATAATGTTTGAAGTTCACCGTACATACAGAGCTACTGTCGAGGCGAGGTCTGCTGGCTCGGAGACACCAACTGAGCTGGCACCGCTGAGATCCTGGCTTTGAGTTTCAGGCAGCCCTGATAATTTAAAGATACTGCTATTAACCTATAAGGATTTGAAGCTTTCGTGACTGCAAGGATTCATACTCTTAGGTTTTTTCGGTAAAGTCACGTAGGTGAAAAAAATAATAATGATAAAATAAAATAATAATAAATGAAAAATCACTAAATTAAATCACGACGTTTCGGAGGCAACACAAGTCTCCGTCTTCAGTTGGAACCGTCACAGCTAATAAAAAAATTGTCATTAATATTTTTCATTTATTATTTTATTTTATTATTATTATTTTTTTACCTACGTGACTTTACCGAAAGATCCAAGAATATGAATCCCTGCAGTCACGAAAGCTTTAAATCGAAAGAACCAATACATTTATATATTCCATCAAGGTCCTTAAGATCTTGTGATTCGCAACTGACCAGCACTCCCAGGTCTATAGGTTGCGCTCTTTTGGCGACCCGACTTTTGTTAGCGTGGCACCACGCTACGGAACGCCTTGCACCTGAAATCAGGGCAGTCGGAGTCGGTAGATAGATTCAAGTCTGCTTTGAAAACCCCATCTCTTTAAAGTGGCCTTGCCTCTGTAATTTGGTTGGTTGTCCCCTGGTTCTGTTTTTGTTTCCTGCTTTTTGTACATTGGGATTCGAGGATGGAATCCGCATTATACATTGGAATTGTTATTCTTTGGGTCTTTCTGTAAAGTCACGTAGATAGTTTAAAAGAAAATAAAAAAATTTTTGTTATTTTGCTTATTAATTTTATTTTTTGTTATTTTCTTTGAACCTATCTATGTGACTTTACCGAAAGACCCAACTAATATGAATTCCTACTCGTGACGAAAGCTTTTAGTCAAGATTTGCATTATGATGATAATGAAGAAGCCGACTCCTCAAGAGGAGCCGGTTGATTGATGGCCTTCTCACTCATAATTGCACACAGAAACAACAACAGCAGCAGCAGCAACACCACCACCATCGCCTATTTTTTGTATTCTACTCCACATTTCAGAATGACAGATTTGAGCTGTGATTGACAGGGGTACTGAAAAAAAGTAATAAACAAGGAGGCCTATTTAAGTAGCTTCAGAACTTGATCTGCGATGGCATCGCGCACGGAGCAGTTCTCTGGCACGTCTCAAGAGCGCACTGCTCGCTGCTCGGATTTCCGAATGGAAATTTCCGTCCCTAATGTCAGCACCATTTTATGACCGCACGGTGATAGCACGGTGATTGTAATATCCTTTTGGAGAGGCGGTGGGGGCGAGGGGCAAATATTAAAAAATATTAAATACAAAAGGACGGTACGTTGGCAAATGAAGGTCTTGCGAATTCACCGATTCCAGTGATTTAATTGCCCACATAAATCAGAACACAAGAGCCATCCCTTGGCTAATTGCGTAAGCAAAGTGTGAACATCACGGCGGATATTGCCGATGCTAATGTTTGCCGGCGTCTGCCAGCGTTGCTCTGCTGCTGCTGTTGCCTTTCGCTCGTAAAAACGCGCGTCCGCACGGTGACCGATTATTTTGTTTGACCGCGGGGAAGCTTCACCGACCGGACTCCGGTTGAATATTCCGTGAACAAAAAAACCTCCGCGGGTTAATTTCCGCACATTTTTGTGTATTTTTACTTTTTTTTTTAATCGGACAAACGAAGCTTCCAAAACCGTCCACACGGACCCGGCGATTCCCGTTCAGTTTTTTGCCGCAATCTAAAAGGGTGAGGGTGCATTATTTATTTATCTACTTGAATACATTCGCGAACAGATGGTGGGGCTTTGAGTGTTGAGTACACGGCGGCATTAAAGCATCACGAAGTGCTGCTGCTGCTGCTGCCTGTGTGTGTGCGAGCGTCTGGCTGTCTGGCTTGCGAGCTGACCCTGTTTTCTGATTGCTTCGCTTGACTGCTGCCCTTAGGCTGCATTAATTTTCTTATTTCCCAATCTCGGATGCAATCGCTCCACCTCCCACCACCACCACCACCACCCGTGCTCCCTCCCCCTCCGCCCCCCTCTCGCTCCCCCCCTATCCGATCGCGACGCTGTTTGTGCCCCAATGAAAGCGCGCGACGCAAATTCTCAATGTCGGCGTGTCGCGCAATCTTCGCCGTGGATGAAGCTCGCTGCATTCATTGAGTCTGACGCAAGCAGCCAGCAGTGCCCTAGCTCACCTGTGAGTTCATATTCCAGCGCGCGACTGAGTAAAGTCTCTCTTTCCCTATATAAATTACGGGGGGGGGGGGGGGCGGGGGCGGGGAGGAGGGAAGGGGGCGCTTAATTTCTCCTGGAACAGTCCGGAACGCTGTTCCGGGAATTATTTTGGCAGCCAGCCACATCCATCTCGCCTTTCTTTGTCTCCTCGGGAATTCTGCGGCGGTGCTGCGGTGACGTTCCGAGAAAACGCGCGTGGACGGCGCTTTAGGGTTTTCCAGATGTCCTTAAGGAAAGTGGCGAGGAATATGGGGAGCAATAACACGGAGGAGAGCAGAGGTCCAGTCCTTTGCGACTCGTGCAAAGGACTTCGTCGTGACCGTTAGAAATGACTCAGGTCCACCCTCTCGTATTCGCGTGCAATTGCGGCTCTTGAAATGTTTTGTTGTTGTGCCGAATTCGAAAACACAAATGGCTCTCCTCTGGTTATTTTGGTTACCGTCCCCTGGTATGGACTTATTATGGATGGGGCGAGCCTTTGACTCCAGTGGTAGGTGCCTTGCGCCGATAATCCCTTTACCCCCAAGGCGGCCTTGGCAGCATTCCGGAAAATAAAAGAAACGGAGGCCCGCTTGCGGGTCGAGTTCACGTCTCTGCGGAACGTTCCGTCTGTCGTTGCGATTTTCGGCGAAACGTGGCGGTGTCATCGCCGTTGTCGACAATGGGGCAAAGCTACCAACGCCGTACCTTTCTGGTGATGCTTTGGTGCGGATGTACGCTGGCCCTGGACCTCAATGCGATTTCATATGAGGGGTGGCTAAGCCGACTGTGAAAAGTAAAACAAAAAAAGGGGACGGTGTTGGAGAATGGTGGTTCGGGCCACTATGGCCAATGACTTCCGGCCATCCTCGCAGCGGCAGCGGCTTTTGGTTCAGCCATCGAACAAAGGCGGCCACCACATTGTGCGGCGCTTTCGGACGCGCTTCCGCGGCCGTCTGGAACGCGCTCTTCCTTCCGATATTAGGAAGCCACTGGAGGCATGCACTTTTAAATCATCATCTCGATTTATAAATTCATTTCTTTAGAGCTGCTTTTTGTGTTTATTTTGTCGTTCTTCCCGCCGCACCTCTGATTAGTGCGGTTGGCTACGTACGGTGCAAAAGAAGTTCAACGTACACACAGTACATACCAGCCCGCTTGGGTTTATTTCCTGGTCATGGCTAACATCAGTGGCGAGTGATATCTGAACCAGTCCCGGGGGCGGAGGGGCGAGGGGGCCTCATCCAGCAGTGGATTGACAAAGAAATGTAAATGATAAATTGTTTTTAAAAGTCAACAATGTTTGCTTTGTTAAACAAGCGCTCATCTCCTTTTTGGCATTCTTAAGCCGGTGATGGAAATTTCACATTTACACGGCAGGTGAAAGTCTTTTCAGAGAGAGAGAGAGAGAAAAAAAATCCCAACCAAAGTTGACTTCCACGAAGCGGTGCTAATTTTATTGACCCTTGAGAAGGAGGGTGTGGGTGATGGGGCCGGGCAAATCGATGAATGGAATCTAATGTCACGGGCCTTCTGACCTGCGGACGCTGTGACGGCTTATCAGCCGCTCTCTGGCGCATCGGCCGTCTGGGACCTCCGACACATTCGTCGTCTGTCGCGGTTTTTAGTTCGCGATAATTTTTTGGCGGAGGCCCCATCTTTTTGTTAAAATTGCCAGTCTCGTGGAGGGAATACTTTGCAGATGAAAGTGCACGGAGAAATATTTTTTGTATGTTTTTTTTTCTATTCTTTCTTGCAATGCCACCACGTATCGCCCACCCAGTATTATTACTCATAACTAGTGAATGTGAGCCAATAATATTTAACCACTTTACTACCCAGCCATTAGTCAGTATATAATAAATACCGCGTTAGTCAATATATATAAGATGTTATATAATATACCCACGATGACCTTTATATTATATATATATCGAAATACCTCATTAGTCAATATATAATACCTTAATATATCTAAATACCTCGTTATGGTGCAAAGTAGAGGACCTCCACTGCAGAGCAAAGACAAAGCTCCCCCCCCCCCTCCTGTGTAGCCTTCACAGGCTGTTGAGGCAAGTGCTGTTAGCGAGCATCTATAAAGGCTGGAACATCGCATGAGGGGGTCATTGGCCAGCACCACGCCCGGCCGCCTTTATCTCCCCAGTGGTGATGTTGAGGGGAGGCCCATAACCAGTTCAAGGTCCTGAATATCTTCTGACTTCCAACTGCTCAGCACTCCCAGGTCTACAGGTTGCGCTCTTTTGGCGATGGGGCTTTCGCAAGCGTGGCACCCATGCTACGGAACGCCTTGCCACTTAAAATCAGGGCAATCGGAGTCGGTAGATAGATTCAAGTCTGCTTTGAAAGCCCCATCTCTTTAAAGTGGCCTTGCCTCTTTAGATTGGTCGGTTGGCCCTGGTTCTGTTTTTGTTTCCTGTTTTTCATGCATTGCGCATTGGGATCCTAGGATGGGATGCGCAGTTATACATTTGAATTATTGTTGTTATTATTATTATTGATAATTGTCACCGGCGTTGGCCGTGAGCGGGAATCGAACTTGGGTCGCCGGGTTTGTAGCTCAGCGCGCTAACCACTATGCCACCGCTCCCCACTGTGTTCGGATGCACACACGCACGCACACACACACGCACGCACACACACACACGTACACACACACGCATGCATGCACGCACACACACACACGTACACACACACGCACACGCACGCACACACGCACACACGCATGCACGCACACACACGCACTGTCACGCCGCTCCGAAACGGATTCTTGCTCCTGTGACGGAGGTGCGGACAACGTGCCAAAATAACGCCGGGATATGAGAACTGGCTTGTTTTTTTGTCTTTAAACAAGAGCTCAACGTATTTGTCAATAGCACCGCACTAAACAGGACGCGTTATATAACAGGCTACGCTTGTGGCCGCAGCTTTACTTCAAAGATCTTCAAAGAACCCCCCGTTATGGCCTTTAACAGACTGTTGGGGCAAGTGCTGTTAGCGAGCACCTATTAAGGCTATCACGGCGCACGAGGGGTTGGTGTGGACAGCAGCACGTGCCTGGCCGCCTTTATCTCCCCCAGTGCCGTTGTTTAAATGTCGTGCCAGGTACTCATTTAATGCTGAGTCGACGTAGAGGGAGGCCCAGGACAGGGTAAGATATTCGACCACTGATGTTGCCTGCGAGCGGGAATCTTAACTCGGGTCGTCGGCTTTGTAGTGCATTGCACCACTGCCGCCCCACAGAGCAGGGAGAACACACGAAGATCCTGCTTTGTCTTTGGGTCAAGCCACGTGGTGGCACGGTAGTTTTATGCCAACAATCTCGTGGTAAACGCCCCACCGCCCAACAAGATTGTCACTTCTACAAAGAGGACATTTATGCGTGGCCGTTGCAATCGATCGCGTTCCGACAAGTGAATCTCCCCGTTTGGTTGAGACTTTCGCGCCCCGACGATGTTTCGCTAACGTACAACGACGACGTTGATGATGACGATGGCGCTTCGCTCAAACTTCTGCGAGCTTCCTCGCGTAGCGACCTCGGACATCGGACGGCGCGCCCCGCGCACACGACCACGTCAAAGCATCACACACGGCTGCAACAAAAACAACAACAACAACAACAACACGTTCGCAGCATTAATTTGCGCGATAAGACCGGGTGATGTCGTTCGTAAACAAATGTCTGTGTGTTGAACTTCTTTCGCACCGTATGTAGCCAACTGCACTCATGGTGGCGAGATGTTAACTACCTCGCCTGGTGTACAGGAGGTCGTGGGTTCAATCTTGACCCTGACGTCTTTATAGTTGGAGTTTGTGTGTTTCTCTCCCCATGGTCGTGTGAATTTTTGTTTTCTCCCTCAATTTTTTGAATCAACATCTCGCGTTGAGAGGATTTGGCTGTTATTAATTTCCACAAGATGATGAGCCACTTATCGTCGGCACGTGGGCACCATGCTGGTGAGATGTTAACTATCTCGCCTGGTGTACAGGAGGTCGTGGGTGCGATCCTGACCCTGACGCCTGCTGTATATTTCGATTATTTTGCTGCTATAAATGTCCACGTGATGTGCCACTTCGTTGAGCTATCATTTGTGGCCAGGTCACTTCTGAAAAAGAGTTACGTAGCTCAGTGCGCCTTACCTGGTAAAATCAAAAATCAAATTTTAGTTGATAGTTTCTAATCGAAGGTGCGGATAATCGGAGGTGAATACGTGCACACTGGAGTGCCGGCTCTGGCAGCCGGGGGCCGTTTATCGGATATCGAAACGGACTCCTCCGGGGTTGGAGACGGCTCGAGCCGGCAAATCGCAACGCCCCCAAGGAGGCCGCGCCGCTGCTGCTTGAACGCGACGCAGAGAGGAAGCGCGAGGGAACGAGCGCAGCGGCGGCCGCCAACGCCGCCGTCAACACCGCCATCACCGCCATCACCGCCGTCAACACCGCCATCACCGCCATCACCGTCAACACCACCGTCAACACCGCCGTCTACACCGTCAACACCGCCATCACCGCCATCACCGCCATCACCGCCGTCTACACCGTCAACACCGTCGACACCGCCGCCACCGCCGCCACCGCCGCTACCGCCGAGCGATTGGGCGCCGAGCCAGAGGGGCCGCCGTGGCGCGACAACATCAAACGCGAGAAGAGGCTTCAAGGTCCTGACGCGTTTCTTTCACAAAGGACGTTGATCTCTCCCTCGGCACTGAAATGTCGACGAGTAAAAATTGGGGGGCCACCGCTTTGCCTTTTTCCGCGCAGCGCCTGCAAGCTTCTCGGCGCTCGCGCCAATTAATTAATTAATTTACTTTCGCTCGGTTTCCCTTGCTCGGTAACGACGGTTCCTCGATTTTGTGCGCGTGTACGTTGAACTTCTTTCGCATCGCACGTAGCCAACCGTGCTAATCGGAGGTGCGCTCTCACGCCTGCCCCTTTGAAGTCGTTTTGCAAATACCGCCACCCGATTTGCGTCGCCTCGACCCCCACATTAACGTCGCCGATGGCATCGTCCGCCCCGTCTCGTCGTCCGTCGCCTCTCAGCCATCGCCTCCACCACCCACCACGACTGCTACCCTGCAAGTCGCACCTTTGATCGACGTCGTTTCGACGTTCGTCGTCGCAACTTTCAGTGACGCATCCCCCGACGTAAAATGGGGGGGGGGGGCATCAGCGTACTTGGTTTATCTTGCGTTACAATTTCTACGATAGATCTTTGGCTTTTTTTCTTCTTGGTTGTTTTGGTAAAGTCACGTAAAATGGAAATAATAAAATAATATTTTATTATATTATTTTATTATGTTTTCTTTTTTATTATTTTATTATTTCCATTTTACATGACTTTATCGAAAGAACCAAGAAGATGAATCCCTGCAGTCACGAAAGCTTTAAATCGAGATTTTTGGCTGTTTGTTTTTAGATGCTGTCCGGTTGAACAACATTGAGGTTTCGTGATTCGTCGGTTTATTCCTGCAGAGAGGAGGAGGAGTAGTAGCAGTGCTGGTGCAGTGGTTAGCGGATAAGTGGTCACTTGAAGGAAACTCTCAGAAGTTGCTCTGTCATAGCTCCTTCCACGGGCCGGTTTCCCGCACGGGTGGTGATGCAGTGCTCTGCAGCAGTTTGCGATGCGCCAAAATTGTCTCGGCAACATCCCGTCGCGGCGTCTGTACATCCCTGCAGTCATTTGTACAGAGGGCTCGAGAGCCGCAGGAGAGTGCACGATAGACAACGGCAGAACGCATCGTTACTCATTCTGTTTAACATTTGACATTTGTTTCAAGTTTGCTCAACACTGACTGTGTGGTGCCCCTCGAGTTTTTTTTTGTAGGTCCCCCCCACCCATCCCCACCCTCCCCCACCCACCCACCCTCCCCCACCCACCCCCACCCCCATTAGAAACGAGGTCACGCTACGGGCTGTCCCGGGCCCAAAGACACGTTCGGAATAGAAATTTGGCAAACAAAACGAAGCCAATCGTTTTGTCGCTTGCGAGCGTTGCGAGCATTCGGAGTTACGTCTCTGTGCATCTGACGCTTATTTACATCCGCACCCGCGAGCTGCCACGTTTGTCTCGCTTACTGATGGCCGATTTACGGATCTGCCGAGCCGCTCTCTGGCCGAACGGACGTTGTGAGTAAAGAGCCACCGGACGTGGTTTATCCGAGCAGCGCGTGGGGCGGTGACACCTGACTAAAAAGTTGCGTTCGTCTCGTAGTGCGAGCGAACTTTTGATTACCTCTCGTGCGTTTATCGTTGCAAAGATTGATCTTGCGAGGGTTTTTTGTTTGTATGTACACCGATGATGGCTTTGAACACATTTAGGTCCCAATCTTGATTTGAAGCTTTCGTGACTGCAGGAATCCATACTCTTTGGTTCTTTAGGTAAAGTCATCACGTAGGTATAAAATAAAACTAAATAAATCACGACGTTTCGGGCGCAACACAAGCGTCCGTCATAAGGTGGGAAAGCATGGCCTGCTGCTGATGCAGACTGTTTTAAAAGGTTTGAAATGAGTGTAGCCCAAGGGTCATAAATAAGTGGCTGGGGCTAGTGATGTTAATGTGGGAAATTAGCATGTAACTGGGTACGAAAGTGTGCTATGTTATGGCTATACATTTAGGTCCCATTTACTGGATATTCTTGCAGAATCTCCTCATTCCCCACAACTCTTTCCACGCCGGCCAGACGACGTCCAGGAACAACCCGCACTTGACCCACACTTGACCCCGCCGCGCTGCGACCACCCCGCCGATCCACCGACTTGCGCCGCATTACTCCTGCTGGGTGGACAGAGGCGGCGAAGGGGGGAGGGGGGGGATTTAAATAAAGTCGCCCGTTGTTTCGGCCGCCACGCCGGGGAGATGAAACCGCCGACGTCCAGCACGCTGACAGCATCACGCATCATTATTTTGAAAAAATAATGTTTTTTTTAATCGGATTTCAACGAGAGCCCGATAACAGAGCACAAACTGCGACATTGTGAGAAGGGGTGGGGGGGAGACCGTGAGCAGGAACAGAGAAGGGGTGAGTAGGGGGAATAACTTAAGAAAGGGGGGCGGCCGGTGGGGGGGGGGTAGAGAACGGGGCGAAGGAGGGGAGGGAGGGCGTCCCACATTATTAACGTGGTGTCGACAAGACCAGAAAAGCACATCGCTGGAATTGAGGGACTGTTGCTGGGGGGACATTTGGGGAAAATTCATTGATCTGCCACCTCTAGGAAGCCCTACCACCACCAAAATAAGACAAAATAAGACATATAGCCATCAGAGACTCTTGGGGCAAGAGCTGTTAGCGAGCACCTATGAAGGCCGGCACGGCTCCCTCGTGGCGATGTTTACACACCGCACCAGGTACTCATTTGAGGCTGAGCCGACCTAGGCAGAGGCCCAGGGACTGTTCAGATAATCGTCACCGGAGTTGGCCGTCAGTGGGAATTGAACTCAGGTCGCCGGGTTCGTAGAGCAGCGCGCTAACCGCTACGCCACCGCTCTTCACCGCCACCGCCACCACCACGCGCTCAGGCAGTCTCCACTGCTCCACGTGGCCACGGTTTCCTGGCCCAGCCAATCCCACTGTGAGCCCCCCCCCCACCACTCGCTGCTGCTGCTGCACGCATCGTCCGTTCCACTTGGGCTTGCTCACAAATCTAAACCACATTGTTGATGCCGCGCATATTTCGATGAACCTGGGTGACTGTTAGAACAGCATTCATGCGAAGCTGGCGACGGTTTTAGTACGACGGAACAACTCGGCCCCGTCGCAAGATTGTGGAATTTCCAAAGGAATGGATTTTGTTTTGGTTCCGGTGGTCGTAGAGGCCCCTAGAGTTGCAAGTGGAGGGTTGCGTGGACGATTCGCATACGACACGTGTGAATGGAACAGCGTCGATTGTTGTATGTACGCGCGTGCAATTTGACAATGATGCCGTGACCCTCAGAATCGTTATCGTTTGAATGCATCATCAATGGTTTAGTGCATCGTTACACCGCTAATGTCTGTAAACAGGATACGACCGCTGCCACCACCACCACCACCACCACATGCTCCTTTGATGAGGGAAAGCACTTTGATGTTGACGTTTGTAGCTGCTTGTCCTCGACACGCGAGCCGTCTGCTCGGGATCTGAATTATTTTTCGAGGTGGCCATGTGACACAGAGGTCAGAGCGCTGAGCATGCGCCGCTGAGATGCTGGGCTTTAATTTAAACTGTGATAAATAAACAGGGTTCACATTGAACTTCTTCCGCTACCGTACATAGCCAAACGTGTGGGTGAAGGACAACACACACATCACTTCATGTGTCGTGAGGTCATGGTCTCAGCCCGGGCGACCGATGGCTGCGGAAATAATCCGTGAGGTTACATTTGATTCGACAGCAAGTCCTCGTTTTAACGCGGTAAGGGGTCTAGTAAAGTGACGTGTTAAGTGAGAAACGCGGAAAGCGAAAAACCGTTTGCCCGTAAAAAAAATGCAACGGTGAAGATTAACGAGATACGATGCACGCACGCCACGCAGTGAGATGGCCGAACAAAAAAATTAACCCGTAAAAACAAAGTTTTTCACTATAAATCCTTTATATGCGTGGCGGCTAGAGTCCTCTCGTCCTCTGGCTTGAGATGGCTGCCACCTATGGGTCAGATGATTGCATGGCAGCATTAAGCAATTGGTAATTAAATATAATATTTTTGTCCTGAAAAGTGTACAATTTTGGGAAAAAAAATGCACGAACATT
Source organism: Entosphenus tridentatus (assembly GCA_014621495.2). Classification (NCBI taxonomy): domain Eukaryota; kingdom Metazoa; phylum Chordata; class Hyperoartia; order Petromyzontiformes; family Petromyzontidae; genus Entosphenus; species Entosphenus tridentatus. Next base: position 4,864,316 of record CM025649.2, read on the forward strand.
AATTGTCACGCACAACGAGTCTGTGTGGAAAATGTCACCTCGATTCGATCACTGGAATTGGGTTAAAAAACGATCGAAAGATTTGCACGGTCCCAAGCAAGCAAGCGAACTTAATATAAAGGATTAAAAAAACGGAGGGTACCCCCGCCGCGTCACCGTATCATTCCACGTACTGTATCACTCCGCTCAGCCAGGCAGCTCAAGAAAGTAGTCCGTCGTCGGCCGTTCAGAAACCGTGTTATAATAGTGCGCATTGCGTGTTTTAACGGTGCGCACTCCACATTGCGTGAAACATTTTCCCGAATGGAAGAACCGTGTTCTAGCGAAGACGTGTTGTTTGAACACACGTTAAGCGAGGACTTAGCCTATAACTGATTTGGCTAAACATTCTAGCCCCGACAATTGAATGTATGGATTGGACTGTCATGTGACGAACATTTACTGTCTGTCGTGGAAAAGTGCTGCCTCCTACCGTGTTGACCAGAGGTCACGTGAAGGGATATGAAATTTAACTCTGCAGTATCCGCTTCCACGGTTCGCTGTCTAACACGATGGGATGTATTGCTCTGCGCTAGATTGTTTGTCTCAATGCATGATGCTGACGGCACAATCAGGATACTAATTTGGAATATAGACGAAACAATTTAATAAATGGCAAGAAAGAAACGGAATATTCCAGCTGAACAATGTCCACCGGTTGTAAAATTGTCTCCTGGCAGCATAGTAAGATAATGACGTGGGTGCACTGCAATCGGTGCTACGCTAAGCCCGAAATCTGTTTTTAAAACGTTAATGAATTGGGTTTCCAGGTGGAGACCTTATCCTATTTTAGTCTTTACACACAATGCGCTGTGTTGCCCTTTTTATAATCAAGCGAAGCTCGGGGCTGCGTGTGTTTGACTTTTTTGCAACTCGCTCCCGATTATTTGGCGAGCCGGAGAAGAGCAGCAAAGAGCGTGCGCCGGGAACGGAATTTATTTAATGTGGCACGGATTATTGAGCATTTACGGCAATTTGGGAACCTTTTATTTCTCCCCGTAGTTACGTTTTTTTTTCGTTCAAATGTAGCCCAGAAGGATGAAATTGTAGCCAATGAAATTGACGTACAGTTGAAAATCTCTCCTCCCATTTTCGTTACCCCTTTTGTTCAACGCTCGTGAGGAAACGTGAAGGTTTAGCCCGCTGTTCATGACGATGGTAAACAAATAACACTGGTCAACACACTTTTTCTGGCATAAGGTATTCCAACGGTTTTAATGTAATTTTGGGGTGCTGATTCCAAATCTGGCATCAGTTTTTGTCTATCACATCAGATATCAAATATTACATTTTCAATAAAAACTGCAGAAGAAAAACTATTAAATAAATGTGGATATCTACATAAAATTATATTATAAACACACTATTCTAAAAATACAGCACCATATTTTAACACTAAAGCAGTCACTGACTCGCAACAACTTGCAATCAGAAGTGACAGTTAATTTCGGGTAAAATCAATGAAAATGGGGTATACCGATAGCATAATAATGAGATGTGATCGAGCAAATCTGAGATCAGATTGGAATCAGCACCCTGAAATTAGTCTAAAACAGCTGCAAAAGTCCAGGCCAGATTTTTTTTTTGTTGACCAGTGTATTGGTTAGAGCCAATATAACGCCTAGTGGTTGGCTTTTGCCACCAATATTATCCATAATAAGTTTTTTTTTCGGGTTAGATCACGTAAATATAAATGTGTCGTTAAACCCCCCAATTATGAAGTTTTGTCACGTAAACAAAACGTGCAAATGAGTGGCTACTTCAGCACACCGGGGGGGCTTGAGGACACGGGTGCGTTGGAGAGTAAACCCATAATTTTGGCTCATGGCCTGATGAAGCTGGTTGTTGAAATCGCTAGCAAAAGGTCGGACTCGAATTGTAAATATTGTGGGGTTACTCTGCAACGCACCGGCATGCTCAAGTAGTAATATACACAAGAAAGCATCGAACGCAGATGGTCACTGCATCGCGTGCTTTCAGGTGCTCTTCTGCGGCCGCCTGGAACGCTCTTCCTGCTTGCGATATTCGGAAGCCATTGGAGCTACGCACTTCTAAGTCATCTGGATAGAAAACTGATTTCTTTGGAACTGCTTTTTGTGTTTCGTTTGTTGTCCTTTGCACGCACCTCCGATTCGCACGGTTGGCTACGTACGGTACCGAAACAAATTCAACATCCACACATTTGTAAGGTAAAGGTGCAGCCCTGCAATTGCTCACTCATGCCACTGCTGGCGGATGCACCTGCACTAGAGGTGGGCTCTAGAAAGCTCACAACAAACTTAACAATATTATTATTTAGCTTATTTTTAATTAATTTTATAGATAGAGGCGCAGCCCTGAAATGTCTTGCTCAAGCCACTGCTCAGGAAAGGGACCCCACTCGAGGAAGCTCATGAGAGGCCTGTCGAGTAGGGATTTTGGTCTACTCTTCCACACTGGCTCAGACATCTCAGAAGAGGTGGTCTTACCCACACTTTACCCCACCACATGCAATCAGACGATGAACGTGCTGTACCCATTTATGTTATTTGCGTGGACGGAGGCGGCCGTGGGGAATTTAAGAATCTTGCTTCATTGGGCCTGGAGACCGGATCGAACCGGCAACATCTGAGTAGCGAGTCCACTTGTCAAAACCATTTCACCATGGTTACATCACTACAATCAGAATCGTGATTTGTTCTGGAGATATCCGATGAGCTATGAAGCTCTTGTTCATAGATGTCCATACTCTTTGGTTCTTTCGGTAAAGTCACGTAGGTAGAAAAATAAAACAAAAAATAATATTTCCATTTAAAGCTTTCGTGACTGCAGGGATTCATCTTCTTGGTTCTTTCGGTAAAGTCACGTAGAATGGAAATAATAAAATAATAAAATAAAACATAATAAAATAATTCTTACGGCGTTTCGGCCACAACGCAAGCAGCCGTCCTCAGGTGAAGAACAGGTCTGTCGATAAGACAGAGTCTGAATGACACATCCTAGGCTTGGAGCGTCTATTTAAGCTGGGAGGGAGGAGGAAGAGCGCCTTGACAAAATAATTTGCATATCAAGAGGAATTTTAGCATATTTATGGAAAATGCAGATATGCGATTAGTACTACTTGTGAAATGCATAATATATCACGACGTTTCGATCGCAACACAAGCGGTCGTCCTCGGGCGGAAAAAATCATCCAGCAGTGTAACTGCTGAGCCAGCGAGAGAGCTGTTACAACAAGGAGGTTATATACGTGGCGATGGGCAAGCAAGCGGGGTCTGAGCTGGAAAGGAATTCCATCCCCGGACGCAAGCGCGTCAGTTGTGTTAATGGGGGAGATTAGGGAGAGAGAGATTAGGGAGAGAGATTATCATGAAATGAGCTTCCGTCGCCGCATAAGAGCATCGTCCCCGCATACGCGCACAGCAGCAGTGTTCATTTCATGGGGCTGGTCGGAACGTGGCAACAACAAACAGTACAAAATGCAAAGTATAGCAAAGGTAAGTAAATCGAAACAAACAAGACAAATCATGCATATTAAATGCACTAGAACAGCTTATGTAATGTATAATGCGTATCAATGTGCAGGGCGATATGCTGCGTGGGTTGAATAATTTCGTGTTGAATATTGAATGCAATGCCATTCCGTGCTGCGGGCCGTCCCTGCCAGCACGTGGTGGCGGCAGGGACCTGCAAGTGAGCGGCTCTGGGCGCATCATCATCGTCGTCGTGCCACGCGGACGCTCGATGGGGTCCAGAACACGTGGCCGCTGAAGCCCCCGGATCTGCCCTGTGACGCACAGAGCTGCCCTGTGACCCCTAGAGCCACCCTGTGACCCCACCCCCCCGGACTGCAATGAATGAGCAAAAATAAAAACCACCACACACCGACGCGGGCGGTAGCTGACTCCTTATTGGGGTCATGGTTCATTTTAGCATTTTTTCTATGCGGGCAACGTTCACAAGGACACGAAGCTGCCCAGTGGCAGGCGTCCCCCTCCCTCCCCTCCCCTCCCAGGCACGCGACCCGTTTTCAAGTCCGTCCTTCATAGCAAGTTCGCCGCCCTTTTAGCTCTCGCTCGTCTCTCCCTGTCTGTCTGCTCTCGTTACCCACCGCTCTCTCTGCCTCTCCCCCCCTCTCCCTGTCTCCCCCCCTCTCCCCCCCCCC
>CM025649.2:4878498-4890096 GCA_014621495.2 Entosphenus tridentatus
TTCGAAAGAGAAGTCGGCCAATGTGTGGCCAGATTCACGGACGAAAATTTGATTTACAAAAATAATGCCTCGCAAATTACTTAAGTGGGTAAAGGCCAAGTCACGGAGAAAGACAATAAATTATAACTACGTGACATGCTAATCTCTCACATTAACATCATGTTAATCTCTCACATTAACAGAGCCACTTCCGTGCCCTCGTCGAGGAGGCCGCTCTCCTATCTTACAGTTTCATGCTAATTTCTCACATTAACATCACTAGCCCCGGCCACTTCTTTATGACCCTTGGGCTACACCCATTTCAAACCTTTTACAACAGTCTGCCTCAGCAGCAGACCATGCTTTCCCACCTGATGACGGACGCTTGTGTTGCGCCCGAAACGTCGTGATTGATTTTATTTGATACCTACGCGACTTTACCGAAAGAACCAAAGAGTAATTCCCGCAGTCACGAAAGCTTCAAATCAAGTTTGGGTAAAAGGCAGATAGCAACCGGTGGACGAGCAGACTCCAGTAGCGTGCGGGAGAAAAAAACCGGCGCCTTCGCGGGGGGGGGGGGGGGGCGAGGGAATAGCCTTGCGCCGTGAGAACGGCACGAATGCCGAAATGTACTCCGTAATTGTTATTGGAAATGGAATGCAAGTACGAGAGGCACGCGCGGGGCTAAAGAGCGCAGAGGGCGTCGAGTGCTTGGGATTTAAAAACAAGAAAAGTTCCCCGCGCGACAGTGGAGCCCGGACGTGGTCTTTGGCCCAACACCACCTTGGGCTCACGGTAACCACCGTGAGCTCACGGTGGTCACTCCTCACTTGGGGCTCCTCACGGTGACCACTCCTCGCTTGGGGCTCCTCAGGGTGACCACTCCTCACTTGGGGCTCCTCACGGTGACCACTCCTCACTTGGGGCTCATCAGGGTGACCACTCCTCGCTTGGGGCTCCTCAGGGTGACCACTCCTCACTTGGGGCTCATCAGGGTGACCACTCCTCACTTGGGGCTCATCAGGGTGACCACTCCTCACTTGGGGCTCATCAGGGTGACCACTCCTCACTTGGGGCTCATCAGGGTGACCACTCCTCACTTGGGGCTCCGTGCACTCGGCTGACCTTTCATGTTCCCCGCCCAAAAAAACCGGTCTCACCCCCCTTCCCCGACGCCACGCGCCCCAATAATATCACGCAACACAAGCGGTCTACACACAGACACACAACGACAAAGATCACCCGTATGGCCTGAACAGACTGTGGGGGCAAGTGCTGTTAGCGAGCACCTATAAAGGCCGGCGCAGCACACGAAGGGGGTGGGTGGCCAACACCACGCACGGCCACACGCACAGACAGACACACGCACAGACAGACAGACACACAGACAGACACACATACAAACAGACACAGAACGACACACACACACAGAAAGATACACACACAAAAAGATACACACACAGACACACAGTCAGACACACACATACACACATAGAAAGACACACACACAGACACACACACAGACACACACAGAAAGACACAGACACACGCACACAGACACACACACAGGCAGACACACACACAGACACACAGAAAGACACACACACAGAAAGACACACACAGACACAGACACACAGAAAGACACACACAGACACACACAGAAAGACACAGACACACACACAGACACACACACAGTCAGACACACACACAGACACACACAGGCACACACACAGAAAGACACGCACAGACACACACACACAGACACACACACAGACACACCTACGCGAAGTGGGACACCCTTCCAGAAGCCACGCCAAGTGGTCACGCCGTTGCCATTACCTCCCTCCCCCCTTGCTACGCGCAAGTTACGCTCCCGTGTCCGGGTGCGTGTTGACACCCCCCTCCCCCCGTTCCCTCCCCGTGATTCCGCGTGCGTCCCAGCGGTCCGTTCACGTAACGCCGGATTCAAAATCGTTGGCCGAGCTTCGGTGAGTCCGTGGGTTGGCCGCTCGCCCGCGACTCCCTTGGCACTTTTCCGTCGCCGCGGTGAGAGCCGTCGTGGTCCGCTCTCGTTTCGGGCGCGGAACGACGGAATGGGGGGGGAGGGGCATTCGGCCTCCGGAATGTGTCGTCGGGGAATTGACGCGCGGGGATTTAAAGGGACGAGCGAGCGAGCGGGTGGGTGGCAGAGGTCGCAAACGGGTTTTGATTCCTTACCCGTACCCGGCCGCACCAGGGTCGAAAACGGGTACCCGTACCATACCCGATACCCGGCTACCCGTACCCGGCCGGGTATCGGGTAGGGTACGGGTACCCGATTGCGACCTCTGGGATGAAGCCATGTTGCAGGTGCGGGTGGGTTGATTCTAGGAACTTGAATTGTGAGAAGAGACAAGACGTTGGGAAATGAGTGACAAACGGTGACTCACCAGTGACTCACGGCCTACCCGTACCCGGCCACACCAGGGTCGCAACCGGGTATCGGGTAGGGTACGGGTTTCGGGTACCCGGTTGCGACCTCTGGTGGGTGGGTGTGTGCGCTCTGTATGTATCCGCATGTATGGGGGAAAACTCGATGCGTTCGTCAAATATATCGACTGTTGTGGTCTGACGAGGAAATATGTTCTGTGTATAGAAGAGGCGACGTGTCGTCTTCACAGCAGGTACATTCAAAGGAAGGGCCGGTGTCCAAAATGTCATCGATTTTACGTGTCTGTAGTTTTTTTCTTCCTTTAAAGCCATTGACGAATGCCTTGTTGTTGTTGTTAATTGTGCTTATGCGCCACTGGCAATGTGACAGCACCAAACGATTTGTTTGTATGAGAGGAGTGGTTTGAAAAGTTTTGAGAAGCTGCTTAAATATAATAACAAAGTTGCACTAAATTAATAATCGACTGCATTGAGTTTGCTTTGCAATGTTGTCTTAATGTCCTTTATGAACGAATTAAGTTAAGCATTTCGTTGACCGTGGTGGTAATAATGGTGGTGATGATAGCAATGATCAAATTGAGAGTAATGATGACAATGGTAATGAGAACAATGTTGATGGTGATGACAATCGTGCTGATGTGCCGATAACGATGATCGTGACGATGTGGTGGCAAAAACTGATCACGATGACGACTATGCCGGCGATGACGACGATGATAACGACAACGATAATGATGTGACGACATGGACGAAGGTGACGACAACGACGACGATGATGATAAAGACGATAAGGGGCCGTCCATAAATGACGTCACGCACCTAGGGGGGGAGTGGGGTGAAGATAGTTGGGAAGATGTGTGACGAGCCCCCCGCGGTTTGAGAAATGTGACGTCACATCAAAATGCGCAACTTTAAATAAATATAGAATTGGTATAACAACACGAATTGTCATAACAACCATCCTACAACATCAGAGTGCAGAGCCACATTAAATATGCACTACAATGACAATAGTTTTAAGCAATTTGAAGCATGTTTAATTTTTGGGGGGGGCAGAGCTTTGTGACGTCATATTTGAGGGGGGGGCGGTCTGACTTTTTGTGACGCCGTGTGACGAGGGGGGGGGGGGGTAAAAAATCGTCCAAAATCGCGTGACGTCATTTATGAACGATCCCTAACAACGACGGCTGGTTATGACGATGCTGTGCAGGTGGAGACCTTCCTGTGGGTGGGAGAGGCGACGTCCCCTCGGGCGCGCAAGATCGCCCAGGCCAAGCACCAGTTCCTCTTCGGCACCTCCGAGCAGGAGGCCTCAGCGCACGAAGGTGCCGGTAAGCGGCTCATGGAATTCCCTCCCCACCCTCCCCCCCCTACCACCCTGCCACCCCCATCGTCCACCCACTGTCCACCGACCGTCCACCCACCCCACCCACCAACTCTTCGCACCGCCACAGGGGAGACATTAATGTGAGTTCTCCAGAATCTCTGGTGCCTTTTTTTTTTAAGCGCCAGTCACCGAACAACGAAGGGGGGTTGGGGGAAGGGATCCTCCGGTGCCCTTGACGGTGCCTCGGCACCGCGGCCTCGCGTGCGGCGACCGCACCCACTCCGATGCGGAAGGACGGACGGTGGACAAATATTCGAGAAAGATTGTCATTTAGCCACCCGTCAATGTGCGTCGCTAGCCAGCAATCACTGCATGGCAATCACTCAACGAATCACCCCCATTAATTTGTTTCTGCCCGCTAGCCAGGCCAGTTCGTGTCCTCCCATCAAACAACCTTGTCTTTTTGGAATAAGGAATTATTTATTGCTGATGGGTTTTTGTTGTTGTTGTTGTTTACCTGTTGCTTATCCTACTCTCTTCCAGTTATATGCAGAATGGCAAACCTATTTTTACGAACGACGGTATGTATCTCCTCCGCGGTGATGTATTTATCTGGCTGAGATTGATTCCATGGCAGCCGAGCTCACCGTCACAGGATCTGCAGGCAAATCCCTTGTAGGCGAAGTACACGGCGCCTCATTTGAGAGTTTCTGGATGATACGTACCTGCAAGGACATCGTCTTTGAAAGCTCCTCGAAGTGCCCCTTGCTGACACTGTTCGAGGCTTCACAGTTCTGTGTTTTTTTTATTATTCTCACCGTTTGATCATATTTATCTGGGTGTTCTTTTTCAAAGGGGGCGACCCGGGTGAGGGCTGTCAATCGGTCGCATTTTCGATCGAATCTTTTGTGATGGCGGTTTAACGGTTGGCGTACACGGACTGGTAATCCAGAGGTCGCCGGTTCGATCTCCCGGCATGGCAGCTGGAACAGCTTTCTGACGTGGCCCCGACCGGAAGTCTGTGAAAAAGAGCTTCAAGGCTCATCGGATTTCCCCAGAATGGATACGGATTCTGATTACGATGAGGTCTCCCCGCCGCCTCCGTCGACTCGGCTGCGTAGATGAGCGCACCGCGGCGAATCGATCGGCAGGTCGCGTGCGGCGGGCTAAACGTGCGGGGTGTTCCCACCCCCTTGCAAGACGACCGGCCGGTGTGAAATTGTAGGTCAAGCACCCTCTCTCTCTCTCTCGAGAAAAGCTCTCAAGAACGATTACATAACATGTACGCCCATCCACCTTTGCCGACAGATGGTGCACATTGTTTACTCCACACCCCCCCACGGAAATGACCCAGTAGCCGCAGCAGCTGTTGCGGGCATCGAACTGGTCTCGCCTTCCGAGCGGGGCTGGCTTAGCAGCGGCGTGGAGGAGCTGCTGCTCGCGTCGACGCTTTCATTCCAGCGGCCTGTTTTGCCGAGGTGGTGGATAGCGCTTCGAGATGACTCCCCTTGTTAACCCTTTCCCGTTCTGATGACGTACGATGACGTACGTGTAGTCTGTTAACGTACGTGTACGTCATCGTGTGTACGTCATTGAAACAGAACCAGATTCAGCGGTGAACGAGACACCCCCCCCCCCCCCCCCTGCAACTTGCAGATGTCTCGGAACGGGAAAGGGTGAAGATGTTCAATCACCAAATAGATATCAAGTCTACATTAACCAGACAAACTTGTGGCACAAAACATGCAAAAAAAAAACACGCTTTGATAATCTACGCATTGTTTTTTTTACTGATTGGCCTACACCAGAGACAGCCTTCTGTACCACCTTGTCTCACCACCGGCGTTAGACCAGAGAACGCCAAAAGGTGAGCGGCGCAAACGCGATGCAAGTATCAAAGCATTAATAGCTGGGCTTGAGCGGTTAAAGCCTCGTCCTCTTTTTCCATCATGTGTTTGATATTGGCAAAAAAAGGTCCCATCGATATCACTTTTCCCCCCTGTGGAAAGATTAGATCTCGCGCTCCCGTTAAAGCCTCCCCGCTCGCCCACCGTGGGTTTGGACCCCCGTTCTTGGTCAGAATCGAGTTTTCTTGGAAGGTGGACGAGATCGGAATGCGATGTAGGGTTTCCTCCAGAAGCAATGTGCACTCTCTTGGGGTGTGGAGGAGGGAGGGTGAGAGGATTGGGGTGGCGGGCCGCCGCCGTAATGTTGTGATCTCATTATCTTGAGTCGGGAGGGGGGCGCGCAACGGGTTAGCGCTTCTTGTTGAACGATCTTTTTTTTTTTGCGCGGCTTTTGTTGAAGATGCGCCGCTGGTCGCCGCAGCAGGCAACACTGGGGGGGGGGTAAGATTCGTCAAATGCCCGAGACGTTTTGGGGGCCCAACGGGGCCCCCCCACCCCCCCCCCCCCCCCGAGTGTAACACATAGTAGTCGTCGTTGTGTTCGTTGTAGTCTTAGTCATCGGCTTTCGCGATCAATATTGTCCACAGTAGATGTTTTTTTGGCTCGGATCTCGTAAACATATAAATGTGTCGTTAAACAGCGCCACAACCCGCGTTAGTATGGTTCGTCACGTAGACAGCCTGATGAGGGTGGTTGTAATTACCGGCGAAACGTCGTGCGCAAATTGTAAATCTTGTGGGTTTACTCTCCAACACAGCGGTGTGCTGAACTCGCAACTAATTGGCATGTTCTGTTTACGTGACAAACCTTACTAATTGGCTGTGTCGGGTGTTGGGTGGTGGAGGGTTAACAACACATTTATATTTTCACACGATCTCACCCACAATACCTCTATCATGGTGACCCCCGAGTTCAATTCCGGGTCACGGCTAGCATCAGCGGCACCTCCGATTAGCAAGGTTGGCTACGTACGGTGCGAAAGAAGTTCAACATACATACATCAGAAGCGTGTCTGGGTACCATCACTCGTTCACCAATCTGCACTAATACCACAATACCTGCCATTCGTCACTCAGTGACCGTGGCGTCACCACGGCGCTTGCGCCAGGCCGGGTGCACTTTGAGGCCAAGGTGCCATCAGCAAACTGACCACAGTCAGACAACCGTCTGTGACGGGCGAGGAGTGGGGGAGGCCTTCGTCCGGCAATGTGTGGACTGACAAAGAGGGCTGTAATTTATTTTTAAATGCCATCTTTAGTCACCCATCTGTCGGCAGCTCGTTGCTGGTCTCCGGACAACAACAACAACAACAACAAAAACAACACTCCGCTGGCTTCTTGCCTGAAACGTCGCGTTGACAAGTGTTGCTTTGCTTGATTACATTGCACCACCTGGAGTTTAGCTCTGTGGAATGGTTTTTAATTACATTTCTCTGTCATTGTTTATACGGTATGTACAGTACATTGGGGGGGCGGCGGGACGTATGTACGTGTGTGTGAAATAGCGATTATGCAGTGCACAGACAGGATATTCGTTTGCTGCCAAAGATGCAGTGGCAGGAGACTGAGACGACTTTTTTTTTAATAATAATTCAGCATTCATTATAAATTCACATTGCCTGGTAGGACGTCCACTGCTGAGATGGAATGATGAAATGAGGTTGCGTGCAGATCCTGCGTCCATTGTTGCATCGCGGGATTGTGAGAAAGGTGGAGAATTTGGGGTTAGGGTTAGCAGTGGATTGATCGCGGATGACGATTATCACTAACATATATTTTACCTATGTTAAGCCAACTGTGCAAAACAGACCTGCCGATACGCACACAGACAACAACATCCGCCGTTCGCCACGAAGTGACGGTGATGTCACCGCAGCGCTTATGCCAGGCTATGTGCACGTTGAGGCCACAAGAAGTGTCGCGGTCTTTCTGGCAAGATGCGGTCGACCGACTGAGATGATTGGCCGATGCACGAACTGTGACCCCCACTCTCACCCCCATTGTGCCAACTTGCTGTGTTTAGTCACCCGGCGCTCCTCTTCCCTCCGTTGTTGCCTCCAACTGCCCAGCAGCAGCAGCAGCGTCCTTCACGAGCCTCTTCCACAGAGGCCGATCTTGACACCGCTGGCGTCAGTCATTGGCAAGTCCACTCAGCTCCATGTCCACTCGTACCTCACCATTCAATCTCTTCTCTAGCCCGTGCCGTGCCAAAAACCACGCACACATAAACACCCACACATGGACCAATGCACACACGGACATTAGTGGCAGAGTTATGACATCGCTTACTGGATAATCAATGCGAGCATGGACCTACGTGCTAAATCTGGAACAGCTCATGTGGGACTGAGACTGCGGTGAATTTGTATGTGTGTTTAGTAAAATGAGCCTCATTTAGGTTAATGAATAATAAATATTGAATTGACCTATTCTACGGCATTATATTATTTCGTTGACTGCTATCTCGACCATAAAAGCTTGTTGTGCAATTAACCGAAATCTATTTGAGGGGCACTGTTTACCCTGCGATGGAAACATCATCTGGAATGCACCCAATCCTGTCAAACCCTGGAAGCTAAGCAGGCTTAAGCCTGGATAGTGCTTGGATGGGCGACCACCAACACAGAAAGTCGGGTGTTGTAGGTGCTGTTGGCAATAGAGGGCAGTGCTGCCCAGCTTAACCAAGCGACAGTGAGCAGCGTGGTTAAGTTTGGTTAAAACAACCCTCACGAATGGTGTGGGGAGGCCCTCATCCAGCAGTGGATTGATGAAGGGCTGTAAGTTATTACGTCTGTTATGACAAACCGGTTGTACATGTGCTTTCTATGCTATCCGTCGGAGGGAAAGGTAGATTATGTCCAGCAGTGTAAATACACGGTTGGCTGTGTACGGTTCAGAAACAAGTTCAAAGCACACACGTACGCACATGCAAGAGAAGCAAATGTCAAATAAGCTTTGCTCTTCCACCTTTTAAATGCAAGCGCCACAATGGGATGTGAACGGGCAGAGGTGCAGCCCTGCAATCCGCTTGCTCACGTCACCGCTCGCCAAAGGGCCCTCCACTGGACCTTTTACTCTCTCACACTCACCAGACGTCTTGATAGAGCTCGGAGTCCCCACATTTCACACCCCACTTGCAAGCGACTGCTGCTGTGTGTGTGTGTGCGTGGACACAATGGGAGTGGGGGTTTAAGAAACTCATTGCTTTTTAAATCATTTATATTAAGTTCACTTGCACGCTTGCTTGCTTGCTTACGACCGTGCAAATCCTTCGGTCGTTTTTTAACCCACTTCCCGTGATACAATCGAGCTGACATTTTGCACACAGACTCGTTGTGCGTGACAATGCATTTTCGTGAAAAAAAATTTCAAAAATTTTACACTGTTTAGGATTTTTTTTTTAAATATTTAATTACCAATTGCTTAATGCTGCCATACAATCATCTGACCCATAGGTGGCAGCCATCTCAAGCCAGAGGACGAGAGGACTCTAGCCGCCACGCATATAAAGGATTTATAGTGAAAAACTTTGTTTTTACGGGTTAAATTTTTTAAGTGCCACGTCAGGAAGTTGAATCTGCGACCTCCGGACTGCTAGTACGGTCGCGCTAACCATTACACCACAGCAGCCTCCAGTGTGCGGGCAAAACAAGTAGAAACTTTTGGGCGCATTGTCCTAATGCTCGCCAGCTCCTCGATGAATGGCATGGCTTATTATTTATCTTGATGGCAGTTTTATTGAAGCAGAATCATCATCCTGGGACGTGAGTGTGCCGACAGCAGCTTCGTCAGCCATTGGATCAGTGCTGGGGCCATCGCGACACAGTCCTAATTAAGTTCCGATGGTTGCTCATTATTTTGAGAATTGCATCAGCAAGGTCACGGCAAACGTCACGGCAAACGTCACTGCCAATTTATGCCTGCGATTCAATCAATATTACTTTTCTCGCGCTTCAGGTGTTAAGGCTGGAGCCTGGCCCATGCTTTATTGGACGACTCTGTCGGAATACCGAGCATTGTGAGCTTGGGCTGCGATTTTTTCATCTATTTATGCGGAGGTTTTGAATGTTTCGCGTCGTATGCGTGGGATTTCTCTGTGTACTCTGGCTGCTTCCAATAATACAGCCACTCATTAATGGGATTTGGAAAACGAACCTACCGTAATTTACTAACCCAAGGCACCACCGTGGCGAGATGTTAACTACCTCGCCTGGTATACAGCAAGTTGTGGATTCGATCCCAACCCTGGTGCCTGTATAATTGGAGTTTGAATGTTTCTGTCCTCAGTTTTTTCCCTGCACATTTAGAAGCATGCATTTAGACTATTCGGCCACTATGAATCTCCACGTTATAATGAGCTCTCATTTGTGGCCAGGTCGCCTCTGAAAGAGAGCAATATCGCTCAGTGGGCCTTACCTGGTCAAATAAAAAAAATCATTTAACAGTTTAGTTTTATAGTTTTTCTTTTCGTAATCACAGTTCACCACATATCGTGCCTGTTGTTATGAACCCCATTCGAGATGACATCCGCCACACAGATGGAGCGATGAAAACAGGTCGTGTGAAGGCACGCGGCGGATTCTTCCATCGCAGGATCGCTTGGGATGGCGGCGTTTTGGCGGCATGCTCTCATTCAGCAGTGGATTGACCGTTGTTGATGATGGCGATGTTGACGACAGTAGGACTTGGCCAAGCAGCCCAATTGGGAACCATTTGAACAAAAATTAAAATGATTCACGAGTCTCGGTGATGCTTTCATGGGTAAGTAAATATTTTAATACCTTGAGGTAATTTGACTGACGGGACTACTGATTGCAATGGAGAATCGTGAACGCCGCTGACCCAAAAACAACCAAGGCTTTTTTCACATTGGCACAGACCGGTGTAGCTTTTAATTCAAGTGTCAGGTGGGCATTAACTTCGGTGCCCGTGCATAATTTAACTCCGAGCTCTCTGTGCTGTGGCAGGTCTGTAAAAGCAGCAGTAGCGGCCCTCGGCCAAAGTAAACGAAGCAAAGACCGTGGGCTCCAAGTAGCTCATTAGTGCCTGGACTCACGAAAACAATGGGGGTGAACAAAATGTCTGCTTGCATCCATAATCAAATTAACATAACGAGTTAGTTCACATTAAATCGCTTATTATATCATATACCTCCATACTGTATATGTTTTGTGTTAATAGATATCTTACGATATCTCCATATCATCTGTATCCACGGTGGTGTAATGTTAACTACCTCGCCTGGTATGCAGGAGGTCGTGGGTTCGATCCCGACGTTGACGCCTGCTGTATATTTGGAGTTTGCTGTGTTTCTCGCTCCCCGTGGTCGTGTGGATTTTTCTCCGGGTCCTCGGGTTTTTCCCTCCACATTTACAATCAACATCACGCTATAAATGTCCATGTGATAAGCCACTTTGTTGGGCTATCATTTGTGGCCAGGTCGCTTCTGAAAAAGAGCTATGGTAGCTCAGTGGGCCTTACCGGATAAAATAACAATGTTTATCGTTTCAATCGTGTCTTTCTTCTCTCATCAGAGCACAGGGGTGGTGCCTAGGCCACCAAATGTCACCGTTGCTTCATCTCTGCCTCTTGTCTTCAGCTGTCTCTCTCATTTCACTCGAGCTCTGCCTCGTCTATAACAAAAACAAAATGTGATGAGACGCACCTGTAACCCAGCACTTGTGAGCAGGGCTGGAAATGGGAATAAATGACAGGGGGAACTCACGAATGATTCCCACTCCCTCGCTAGATGTGTGGGTCTCGATGCGTCTCTGTGGGTCTCCATGCGTGTCTATCGGTCTTTGTGTGTGTCTGGGTTTCTGCGCTTGTTTGTGGGTGTCTCTGTGCGTGTCCGTGGGTCTCTTTGTTAGTCTAGTTGGTCTATATGTACGCGAGTCAATTAAAAAAAGATGAATTATTTATTATATCCGGAGGGGAGGGGCCGATTGTGGAGGGG
>CM025649.2:4890106-4902998 GCA_014621495.2 Entosphenus tridentatus
GGGAGGGGCCGTGGTGGAGGGGAGGGGCCGTGGTGGAGGGGAGGGGCTGTGGTGGAGGGGAGGGGCCGCGGTGGAGGGGAGGGGCCGTGGTGGAGGGGCTGGGGGTGGAGGGGAGGGGAGGGGCTAGGGGTGGAGGGGAGGGGCTGGGGGTGGAGGGGAGTGGCTGTGGGTGGGAGTTGAGAGGCGGGGCAGTGGGTTGGAGGGGAGGGGAGGGGAGGGGAGGGGCTCCAGGTAGGTGCCAGGAGTCTCTACGTGTTGGCACATTAGAAGCTACAGCTTGGTGCGTCACCCAGTGATCTACCAGTCATCTCCCCAGTCATCTTCCCAGTCATCTCCCCAGTCATCTTCCCAGTCATCTTCCCAGTCATCTTCCCAGTCATCACCCCATGGCACCAGCTGGCTCTGTCCCGAGACCTCCTCCCGTCAGCGAAGCAGCCTTCGACACTTCACGCAGGACTCAACGTGCACGTGGCCTGGCACCAAAGCGCCGTGGTGACGTCTCCGTCAGTCACTTCGTGGCGAATGTCGGGTGTTGGTGTGTCCCGTGTGTCTGTGTGTGTGTGCGCGTGTGATTTGTGTACACGTGGTCGCCATCCGGGCGAGCCTTCCAACGCCCCCCGCGGCTTGAAAGTGCACCTAGCCTGGCACCAAAGTGCCGTGGTGATGTGACCGCGGCGAAGGTCGGCTCGTGCCGCGCGTGTTTATATGTTTGGTGTACAGTGGAGCGCACCTGTGTATTGTTTTTTTTAACTTGGTGTGTTGCGTAAACGATAAACCCGTGAAGAGGGTTTTTCCAGTTGCAGGGGGGAGTGGTGGTGGTGCAACTGGTTTCACACCGATCAATCTCGGCAATCGGAGTTCGATTCCGTGCCAGGTGGTATCAGAACCGGGGCGTAAATGAGTTCCCGTGGCTTTGTGTTAACTTCAGAGCTGGGGGAGACGAAGGCGGCCGGGCGTGGTGCTGACCACCCCCTCGCGTGCCGTGCTGGACTCCCACGTGTGCCTCGCTAACAACACTTGCCCCAGCAGCTTATGATAAAGTCCGCATAAAACCCTTGTGTGCAAAACGCCCGTGTATACGCTACGTACATTTACGTGTGTGAATTGTGTAATTATCTTCTTGGTTCTTTCGGTAAAGTCACGTAGAATGGAAACAATAAAAATAATAAAATAAAACATAATAAAAAAATATTTTATTAAATCGAAATTGTGTAATTATGCTATCAACTTTTTAACAGACGAACAATATCGCTTTGATTTTGATGGCAGACCTGGGAGTAGTAGTGGATGTCCCATTATCCAGCCGGACCGGCTCACAATCCATGTCACAGGTTCATTGCCCATGGGTGACGTTCTTCATTGCAAGGCCCCGTGGGCCACTGGAAGACCCTGATGGCCTTTAGTGCGGCCCTTGACAATTCACAAATGTTGTGAACCCCCCTTCCCCAACCCATCATCCATAATAGAGGGTTTTTTTTAAATTACATTCCACGCTTTTATTTAACTCGCTCTGTTGTCGTATCCTCAAATCTTGTAACTCAATTTTTACCCACTTCTCAATGTGTTATCGACTGCAAACTTCGTATACGTATGTCTTACTGATGACAATGCTATATTCTATCATTAAAAATTATATATTTTTAAACAATATTTTTACACGCTTTCTATTAACTCACTGTTGTATCCTCAAATCTTTAAACTACATTTTGACCCACTTCCCAATGTGGTATCGACTGCAAACTTTGTATACGTATATCTTACTGATGACAATACTATATTCTATCATTAAAAATATATATATATATATCTTTAAACAATCTTTTTACAAGCTTTCTATTAACTCACTTGTATCCTCAAATCTTGTAACTAAATTTTAACCCACTTCCCAATATGGTATCGACTGCAAACTTGTACACTTATGTCATACTGATGACAATACTATATTCTATCATTTTAAAATAAATTAATTAATTTTTACAATCTTTTTTATATGTTATGTTTCGGCTTGGCTCTAATTGTCCACGCTCAACTGACGTTGGCTGTAATTGCCCACGGGGTCCCCCTTACATTGTGGCAAGCCTCGGGGCCACTTCCTGGAGTCGTGGAGTTCTGCCATTACTCGTACGGTTCATTTGATTAAAGCGTGTTTAAAAAACATTTTTTTTTAATATTACTTTTTTTTGGGTTAGATCGCGTAAATGTATAAAAGTGTCGTGAAAACCCGCCAACCACCCGACACAGCCAATTGGTATTGTCACGTAAACAGAACATGCCAATTCGTCACTAGTACAGCACACCGGTGTGTTGGAGAGCCAAGCCACAACATTTACAATCTACGTGTTAAACTGACCCCCCCATCATCGTGCTGCTGTCAAACCCAACAATGGTTTCACATGTTGTGGCGGCCCTCGCACTGACGATGTCTTATCGGCGAAAGTGGCCCCCCCTCTGAAAATGAGTGAAGGACGCTGGCCCGAGACCACCCGTATTTGACCTTGTCGGTAACCGCCTGATGGGGCATCAATTTCATTTTGCGGTTCCAATATCGTGATGTAGCCAATAACGGTGAATGATGTGACAACCAAATGAAATTAGTTGGTTATCAGCTAATTCATTCATTGGCCATATGAATACATCAGTGTAAGTAAGGATTTGCTACCTTAGGTGGAACCAGTTTCTACCATGGATCGTCTCAGCTTGCTGGTGTGATAGCGTATCTTTGTCCTGGAATATACCGCATTTGTATATTACTATTTTCACGCCTGTTTACCGAGGAAACCATCACCGAGTCTCATGACTCCTTCGACAGGAGGGCCCCGTTGCAGTCGCGGCAATGATTGCTATTATGCGCGCGTGCGTGTAAAATCCTAAATTCGTAATTTGTCGTCTCATTTAGAAAATTCGGGCCATGATATTGGCACACAATGGCACTCGTTTGTGTGACTGACGGCATAGGATCTTTGACCATAATACAGGTTTTTTTTTGGGGTTAGATTGCATAAATGTATAAACGTGTCGTTAAACCCGCCATCACCCAACACAGCCAATTAGTAAGGTTTGTCATGTAATCTAACCCCCCCCAAAAAAAAACCTGTATTATGGATGATATTCGTCGCGAAAGTCTACGTGTTAAAGGGGCTTTGACGTCCACAGTGAAGCACATGGCTAGTATTTTTTTTTAATTCGATATGATCCAGGGCGGCTGCTCAATCTGAACAAGCAGCGAACGTGCTATGGCCAGGCCTTGTCCACCGCCCGTTGTTATATTTTTCGTGAGACTCCTAAAAATAGGAAAAACAAATTATTCTAACTCGCAGGAAGCTCGGCGTGGAATGCAATAATGGTTGTTGAAACGGTTTTTTTAGGGTTACCGTTAACTGCATGGACTCGAACCAGCAAAATAGGGTTACAGTCCTGATTTGCGACGTAAAAGTGGTGTCTCAAAGGAAACGTCACGGTCTCTTTTTGACTGAGAAACGAAAGGGAGCTGCCACACTGGTGTGTGATGGGTTGGCAAGCCGCACTTGTCGGCATGGCGGTTGAAACTGGCTTACGATTCTAGAGCCAGTGCGTTCATTGCTAAGATACCACTGGAAACGGGTTCCCGTCCTATTATTATTTTTAACAACCCTGAAAGCGATGCTCAAGTATTTCTTATTAGCCGTCTCTATGCTGCGCAGAAAATGTCACGGGC
Source organism: Entosphenus tridentatus (assembly GCA_014621495.2). Classification (NCBI taxonomy): domain Eukaryota; kingdom Metazoa; phylum Chordata; class Hyperoartia; order Petromyzontiformes; family Petromyzontidae; genus Entosphenus; species Entosphenus tridentatus. The sequence goes on from CM025649.2 coordinate 4,893,801, forward strand.
CAGGTAATCCCAGTTCTCGACTGTACTCCCGTACCTCCAGACCGAGACAGTTCGTGTACAGTAACATGTTTACGCTTGTTAGATCTCTTTATACCGGCTTGAGCAGCAGAGGTTTAATTTCCCACGGAATTTTGCCAAGGTCTCTGGTAGAGTGGAGTAGGCATGCGACTGCTAACCACAGCCATAGCGAGAGGTATTCTTGATGTCATGTGCCTGATGCGGAAATATTTTTCTTGGCTACTTACCCAGACAGATATGCCATGAAATCAAGGATAAGGTCCCGCTTTTATAGGCCGCTTAATTTCCTCAGCAACTCAAAGCAGCCATTATTCATCTCAACCATTTAAAAGCCCTGCTGCAGTCTATCCAAGGGGACCCCCTAGTGGCAGCTGTCCCTGTACGGCAACACGGGTGCACGACGCAGCACCGGGCCTGCAACTGAGGCCGCGATGATGACCGGCACTTGTGTCACGTCCTTCGGAAGGAAGTGTAATTGTAGCCCGGACTCGAGTGGATGTTCTTCCACGAACCGTCAGCGTGATGATTTCCTGTTTGAAGGTGACTCGTTTCACATGAGGGTGTCGGTCACGTCAATACGGGCGAGCATGCATAATGCATGAGCTTTCATCAGCACCGCACGGCGTTCCCATCAAGGTCTTGTAACAGTGGGTTAGAAAAAAACTGAACGAGAAAAAAAAATGGGAAAGAATATCAACATTACTTTTATACGTGAGTTGTGCCCTAATGGTGCCAAATTACTGTTATTGGTTGGATATGGTGAGAATATCATCTTCATCTTCTATGGTGAGAATACGGCAGTGATAAAATACATGTGATGAGCGTAAAATTATAATAAATGTGGTTGATGTGACTAAATTACTGTGATTGTATAACTTTCACAGTGATGCTCCTGCTACTTGCTGCTTCTGATAATGATAAGACAATGCTACGTTTACATATTGGTGCTGCTATTCCGGCCGAGGCTGCAGGTAATATTGCTGCTATTGTTGCTGCTGATGATGAGGAATGCTGTGCTGCTGCTGATATGCTGCTGGTGCTGTTGATGGTGCCGATGACAGTGATGAAGGCAATGCTGCTTCCGGTGACTATTTTCACTCATTATTATTATAACTACGACGCTGGCATGAACGTCGATTGATCACACGACATCGTCACATTGTCCGTGTCGAGCAGCAGGCCAGCGGGAGTCAAACCTCAATGCGGAGCCTCAGGATGCGCACGTGAGCCAAAGGGACGGCGGCAGCGAGGACACGAACACGGACGGCGGGACCGAAGCGGCAGCGGAGGGCATGGACACGGCCGGCGCCGTTCAGCCCAATGACAAATCCCTGATCACGGCCCAGGCCGACGGTGGCCCCACTCACTTTGCGCCAAGCGTCAGCAGACAGGAAGACGGCGACTTGGAGCAATTGCAGGCGACCGACGGTGACCGTGTAAGGGCAACCGGAAGCGCTCCTTCGAAGGACAGGAAAGTATCGCAATCGGACGACTTCAATGGCTGCCTCGAACTAGACTCCCTCGTTATTTCGGAAGAAGATGATCCCCCGTGCGAGGGCAGCTCCGAGCAGCCGAGGGGGGACATCGATGGAGGACACGCTGAGCTCAGACGTGTTTCGGACACCCAAGGAGTTGGCGTGCAGTCTGACTTTGGTGCGACGGGACCCCGGCCGACGGAGCTGACTGGACTGAGCATAGTGATGCCGCTCGCCACCAGAGAGGAGGCCGCAGGGGAAGAAGCGAGCGGACAGAGGAGGCTTGAGGACGAGTGCAGCGCTGCGGCAGAGGAGGATGGAGAGGTGCCCCTGGAGGACGAGGTGTTTGTGGAGCCTGGGCGCGTCTGCCCGGAGAGCCCCAACAAGGGTCCCACGGCAGAGGGGGGATTGGCCAGGTACGAGAGGCGTCCGCATTTGCTTACGTAGTTACGTACGTATCCTTAACGTCATCGTTATCGCAGGACACGATCGATCGACCGCCGAATGTGGGTCGTCGAAGTTTCTTGACGTTTGTTGCTTTGAACTTCTTTCGCACCGTACGTAGCCAACCGTGCTAATCGAAGGTGCGGGGAAGGACAGCAACACTGATCAGTGCAGCTGCCCGATACCAGTTCGAATATTACTCGTTTTGATTTAAAGCTTTCGTGACTGCAGGGATTCATATTCTTGGTTCTTTCGGTAAAGTAACGTAGAAGAGAAACAATAAAATAATAAAACATTAAAATTCTCACGACGTTTCGACTGCAACACAAGCAATCATCATCAGGTGTTGATTTCACACTTTACCGAAGGAACCAAGAATATATTACTCGTTGTCGAGGATTTAAACTCTGGTTGCCAGGCTCTTTATAAAGTGCGCTAACCATTGTGCCACCACTCTGCTATGACCGCTATGCATATTGAAACGTTTGCCCGTTATTGCAAATACATGTTATCACGTGTTGTCACCTGGAGTGTTGGGGGAGGGTGGGGGGGTGGAATTTCAGAGAGCAATGTTTAAAAAAGATGACATCAGATAATAAATCCACCTCCCTGAGGTGGTAATCAAAATCCACTGTGATGCACTTTTCAGTCGAGATAAGACAATGTAATTGTACTCTGTGACTTTACCGAAAGAACCAAAGAGTATGGATTCCTGCAGTCACGAAAGCTTCAAATCAAAAATGTAATTGTACATCCGTTTGCCAGTGGCCTCCCCTCGCCGAGTAATTCCTGGGGTTGTTTGACCATACTTCACCACGCTGGTTAGTGTGGATTAATAGACGGAGGTGTCCAGCACTGGGAATCGCTAGCCACTGACTGATGATAGCCGTGGCCGGGAATGGAACTTGGGTCGTTGGGTTCGTAGAGCAGTGCGCAAACCACTGCACCACTGCTCTGTCCCGGGGGGCCACGGTACAGGCAAGGAACAGATCTATACATCGATTCAATTGATTAAAATTGATTCTCACGCTCGTGATACATTCATCTAATTGCATGTGTAAGAATTAATTATTTAGGGTTTATTTGTCGGTCGGTGGGTCTCATGTGGCAAGGTAAATGGAGGGTGCTCTCACCTCTTCCAAGACATCTGACCAGCATGGAAGAGTACCACAAATGTTGTCGCTGAATAGTGCAGCGCTGCAATCGCAGATTAACTCGAAACTAATGGAGTGAACGTAACTCTCCAAAAAAGAGAATGTTACACTATATATATAATTTTTTTTTTTATCTTGAATAAAATCGCGACCCAGAAGTCACAGTTCATGGATCTCCAGGGACGTGGGCTTGAATCATTGAATGCTAACTGTACACCACTTAACACCGCAACCTTCCCCTGCAGCCTCATGATGCGTGAGATCCGGCGCAGCGTGGAGCTGGTGCCAGGAGAGGGTGGCGGCAGCGCCGGCATTGCCGGTGGCGGCAGCGGTGTCATTTGTGCCGAAGATCCCAGCACCGACGCCTTCAGCCGCGACGCTGAGAGCATCCTAGAGGCTCACCACGAGCGCGGCATGTCCTACTCGAGCATGGACTCGCTCGACGTTCTCAGCTCGGCCGCCCCTCCATCCGGTGAGCCGGAAAACGCCGCCGCCGCCGCCGACGACGACGAGCCCTGCTTCGACTTCTCCGAGGCGACGCTCACGCCGGGGGTTCGCGAGTGGATGATGGACGCTTCGGACACTTCGCCAGTTCCTGCTCTGAACTTCGCCGGCAGCCCGAGCACCTTTGCTCCGTTGCGGGCGTTGTCCCCCCCGTCGGCGCCGCACGACGCGGGCCGCTCGCCCGAGCCGCGGGGTCGGAGCGAAGAGCGGACGTCGCCGCTGGGTCCGCCTCGCGACGCCCGGCGAAGGACGGAGGGCGATAGCTCTGCGGACTCGGCGGTCTGGGAGCAGAAGGCCGCAGAGGGCCCGTCCGACGCGAGGAGCGGCGACTCCGATGTGAGGCAGGTCGAAGAGGTTCTGACGATCCCAGCAGTTCGTGACGCAGATCGTGACGCGGGCCAAAGAGACGGGGAAGGACAACGCTTATTGACCGCCGCCGACGTGAATTCCTCTTGCGAGCAGAGACGATCGAAATCTTCGTCGCCGGCTTGCGTGAGCCTTGCGAGCGTTCCCGACCGTGCCTTTGCCGGGCAGAAAGGGGCCTTGGAGGGAGGCCTGACCAGTGTTTTGAGCGCCGAGGTTATCTCCCAGCATCAATCGGTGGTTTCGAACAGCCGCTCGGAAAACGTGCTGAGCAGTCGCGTGACAGCGGACTTGGAGCAGGGAGAGATTTCGCCAGGATTACCGTTATCCGTGAGGTGAGCTCATTCTCAATTAACATGATTGTTTGATTTTTCTGGACCTGTGAATTGTTGGTTTTGAATTCGTTGGATCCGATACGAATTTTCATGATTAATTTTACTTTGGTTTTAACCTAGTGATGTTAAGGCAAACTATGTATTAGATACATTTTTGAATGCCTTTTTACATAAATCAAGTCTTCATTGATTTGACCATTGAGGTCCCATGATTCACAAATGAAACATTAATGATTCATTTATAACCAGACAAGGCGCTATGAAGATATAATATCACTTGTGAGGGTGTGAAAAAAGAGCCAATAATAGTCACAATGGCATTCTTAAATTAGCATTTGTTAAAAATTTCGACAATGAGTCTTAACAGTGATTAAATTAAAATGGTTAAAATACTGCCGGGTAAAAAAAAATGTCCAGTAAAATAAAATTAATGGCAGAAACAATAACCATATTTCAAAGGTGGGTTCGGTGGAAGCTTATTGCTGGCGTGGGAGTGTGTGAATTGATGTGCAATTTAAAACGAACAATATATATGTTGTGGCATATTTGACATAGGCGTATGTTGGGCATACAACGTCTTGTTTTTTTCTCATCTTATATCTTAACCTCATCATTGCCAGCTACCTTAACCCGCAACGATCATGCGGGTCTCACGATCGTGCGGGTCTCACCGATGCCTTGGCTCTTAACTCTCTCCACGTTTTGCTGTCCTGAGTTGTCTTTGTCAGGTGTTGTATACCAGGCTTTACGAGTCCATGAAATCACATTCTCTTAAGTTATGTTGCGTCCCAAAAATTATCTGCACAAAAAAGAAACCCGACGCTATTTAAATTACAGCATAGCTTTTAGTCGGCCACCTTTCATCATAGCCATGTCAACTTATTAAATGGACCATGTCTATGGCATTGTGAAGGTCAAACAAAACAGTGTGGCCCTCTGCCAGCTTAATCTATCTGGTGGATCACGTGGCATGCCTCACCGGCCAGGGCAGCCGCGGAGTGCGAGCAGCAAAAAGGGTGGGTGCAGGGCTGCGGGGGGGAGGATTACAGCGTTTGGTGCAAACATGATGGGCCGGTTAGGGGGGGGCACTGCCATTGAGGGGGGCACAGCCATTGTGGATGTCGAGGGGCGTCCAAACAAACCACCCAACTTTTTTTGGGATATTTTTTTTTGTTCAGTCAGCATTTTTATCCCTTCAACAAGATAAATGCTGATTCTGCCGATGGACCGGAATGTTTAAATTGACAGTAGCGCACGGACAGTTGGTTCAGTGCTGAGTCAGTGGCAAGTGGTTGCCTTGGGTTTAATGTGATTATGGTGCTGTAGACCGTCTCTTTTCTGGGGCCGAATGGGGTGATGAACTTTTGCAGATCTCGTGTGAAATCTGAGCAATAAACAACGGGAACCGTTCGCTGCTAGGAAACCCTCAACTTCCACAGTACACCTGGGAAGCAAGCAATGGGTGCCATGAGGGTTTGTGATAAACGCCTGCCCCCAATGAAGCGATCGCTGATTCGAGTATTTTGATATAATATGAGCGTGCATATTGCGGAGGATTACTGTTGGTCTCCCTGATTTAACACTGCGGGCGTAACAACCATGTTAATACCCGCCGTCTGCTTCACATTGGATGTTAAAAGATCCCGTGGCGTCATTCGCAAGAGTAAGCCGTCGTGTGCCGGCGTCGGGGTCCAAATTTGTCAAATTTTAAACTGACACCGCAAATGACAGGGACTTCTCTACTTATGAACATTCGACTTCCGAACTTTCAGAGATACGAACAAACTCGTCCATATGACTGGTTGCCTGTTCGGACCGAGAGTCGTAAGTTCAACCGCCGCGCAATCGATGGCGGTGGTGGCATCTGCATCTGCAGAACATGAAGAACCAGTGGCATCTACATCTACAGGACATTATACAACTTTTAAAACCATTCCCCGTGTTTAGTGTACATGCCGTAACAGCACGCTTGGAATCGACAGACGTAAAGTTGGACTTACGAACAAATCGATTTACCAACAGACCTCTGGAATCTAACTCTTTCGTAAGTGGACGAGTCCCTGTATTCAATTGGGGTTAAACATAGCAATGATTGCCCCTCCACCCGTCTACTGGCAGAGTCATTTCCCTGGCCACTCTTGCGAATGAGATTATCCTTGGTCTCTTGAGTTTTCACCTGCTTAAATAAAATACACTTGGTGGGTGTCGCCCGGTCCACACACTTTGAACCAATGTCGGTGAGAAAACATCCACTCACAGAAATGCCACGTGGCTGATGGGATGTGTAGTAAATATATAATGTAAAGATATAAATTACGTGTATCATTATATATATACATTTTTAAAATAGACACGTATATTTTATGTCGAGAGACAGGTATGGAAGGAGGCGAATTGTGCCCGCTTATATTTTTTTAGTATGATAAATCGTCGTTCCACGCGTGACCTTTGACGCTGCACGCTGCTGATCTCCACTAGATGGCCCTGTACTCCCCTCTTGCTGTTTCGCCAGCAGTGTGGCTTTACGTCAAACTATTTTTTTTTTGGAAACTACATACCTTGAATGCAGAGCAGCGTGTGACCCATTTACAGAGCAGACAGCCTCTTAAAAATGTAAAGAAAGAGCCGACCCAGCTGTTATAATTACCACATTAAATGTCCCCTAATGGATCTTCGTGAGAAAATGTGAAGCCGGAATTAATTTGATGAATGATCCGAGCGATGTCGAGGTGAACATCATACCTCCACACAGGCGATGTGTCTGCACACGCAGCAGCAGCAGCCCCTTCCATTTGATTTGCTCATAAATTTTACATGGGAGCAAAAACCTATTTTTAAACACGCCCAATCTCCATCGCTCTGCAGTATTTATGAACGTGCCCCGATGCTTTACTCATCAGAGAAAGTTTATAAGCTGCTTTCCGTTTGTTTAGATGCACGTTAAAGATTTATTGTAAACACGCGCACACACAGACGCCTTGTATTGCGTGCTCTACTTTTTAGAATTGTTCTCTTTCAGCCGTGCTTTATTGGACCTTGTTCGTGTGTGTGCTACAAAGAACGGCCATTACCCGAAATGTCACCTATATATTATATATATTTTTGTCATTTTCTTGGTTCTTTTGGTAAAGTCACGTAGAAGGGAAATAATAAAATAAAATAATTATTGCTTATTTTGTATTCTTTTATTATTTCCTTTCTACGTGACTTTACCGAAAGAACCAAGAAGATGAATCCCTGCAGTCACAAAAGCTTTAAATCGAAATTTTTGTCATTTGCAAGCTACAGTGTTGTTGATGAATGTGTTGAGTTTATTTTGCTAATTGTGCTTGTGTATCAGTGGCGATGCATCATCACCCAATAACTTGTTTAGGAAAAAAATTTTCACCGAGAATTGTCTTGACCTTTCTCCATGTTGCTATCAGCGATGACATTGCTAAATATATATTCAGGACAACAGCTGGACTTGCAGATATTGTCAACTGTAACTTAAAAATATTTCTAAATCAGCATTTAGTTTAAATAAGTAATATTAAAAAAACGTTTAAAAAAACACGCTTTTATTAAATGTACTAGTAATGGAAGAACTCCACAACTCCAGGAAGTGGCCCCGAAGCTTGCCATAACGTAGTTTACTGTGGTCAATTACAGCCAACGTCAGTTTACCGTGGACAATTAGACCCAAGCCGAAACATAACATATAAAAAAGAATGTTTAAAATGTTATATATATATTTTTTCTATGATAGAATATAGTATTGTCATCAGTATGACATAAGTATACTAAGTTTTCAGTCCATACCATATTGGGAAGTGGGTTAAAGTTGAGTTACAAGATTTGAGGATACAACAACAGACAGAGTGAGTTCAATGAAAGCGTGTAAAAAGGGGGGCAAACGGTGTAATTAGTTCTGGCAGCAGATTGATCAAATGCAAAAGCGATTGGAGGTGCTATTTTTTAAAATGTAGGTATCAATTACAACCAGGTGAAAACCCTTGTAGCCTCCAACAAAATTTCAATTGCACAGCATGAAAAATACACGTAGAATCTGATAATTAAGAGGGAGGGAGGGGAAGGATGGGTTGACAGGGGTTTGAATTGACGCATTGGTTAGCACATGCTGCGTTATGAACTCCTCGACCTCAATTCAATTCGCAGCCGTGGCTTCTGACATCGGTGGCGAGTGATGATAATTGAACTGACCAGTGCGTGTTGGTGAACCTCCCACCGACCATCTCGGTCAAACAATCCCAATGACCAACATGGCCATCGCTCAGTAGCAGATTGACAAACAGGGGGGGCCGTGATCAATTTAGCCACCGTAATTGGGCACAAATTAAAGATAACCAACATTTGACCACGGAGTTAACTGATTGTGTAAGGTGGAACAACGGTTTCAAAGAAAACAATGTTTGCACGCAATAAATTATTGCAAGCAGAATTTGAACAGCAATAATGTCACCGACATGTCACACCGGTAAGGGGCCATCCATTGAGTAAGAACGCAAAAATCTGTCAAAACTCGACCCCTACCCCACTCCCTGTACGCACGCGGACTTCTTACCCCCCCCCCCCCCCAGATATTTAATCCACGCAGAAACGATCAAGGATTTATAATAATAACGTGTTTAAGTAAACAGACCACCGTCGGACTATCTAACTAATTTGAAGGCCAATGTAGACAAATGATTATCGAAGCTTCACCTCCCCCCTCCCGTTTCCTATGCGTACGTAACATTGTCAGTAGACCCCCCCCCCATACGCAAGCGAACGCATTTGGGTTAATCCCCCCTCCTCCCTCCATGCGTATGCACTAAATGGATGGCCCCTTAAGAGGGTGATGTTTTTCGCAATGATCCTTGCTAGGTACATTGCCCAAAACGTCGGCCATAATTGTTTTTTTTT
>CM025649.2:4907998-4940410 GCA_014621495.2 Entosphenus tridentatus
GAGATGTGCACGAATTTTATACGGGGATTTTTCATTGAATTTTTGATGGTTTTGAATTTTCGTTTGCTCATTTGGTTTCGGTGGAGTCTTTCTTTCATTTTGATGAGCGTGGCACCATTTTGGCATGCACCAAACGTGCGTGTTGGTGCAATATGTTGGTGATTTCGTAGCACGGTTAACAACAACAGCAACAAAAAAATCTGCCATGAAAAAAGTGCCGGTGGCCTGAAATGTCACCTAAATTTTTTTCCTCTTTCAGAGAGTCTTGTTGAAAAATGTGTCGCGTTGTTTTGCGCGTGTATAAATCTTACAGCCGGTGAGTGAGCGGGTCGAGTTCTGCATTCGTAACCACATCCCTTTCGGTAAATCCCCAACATTCTCGTCGCAAAGTGGCATGAATCCCATTCGGTTGGCTTCCTGTCACAGCGCCTCCCGTGTTGCTTCAGCCGAACCCAGCGGGCTCACCACCACCATGGCACCTTTTGTAACTTGTTTAAACAGTAGCCGGTACAGCACAAAGGTCGCAGAGAATGGCCTCAGCTGGGGTGTGAATGCAGTAATATTTCGCAACGTTGTGTTTTTTTTTTAAAGCACGTGCGACGAGAAGGGAAAAGTTATTTTGAACGGTACCGTTGCGCAAACTACATTTGTACCACTTGTACAACACACACACGCGCGGAGATGATGAAGTAACGCCTCTTTTCCAAAAAAAAACACGGAAATTCTAAACTTTACATAACTTGCTGTACTCAATTGTAGATGACAAGGCCGAATGATATTTTAATGTCGGTTGTTAAAAGATTCTGGTTGAATGTGCACGGTTTAACACTGCTGGGGACAGACTCTGATAAGAATCACGTAGACATTCTTTAGAAAGTCTTCTCCGTAGAAGGGACATTGGCCATTCATATTCTTTTGTAAAGTAAACTTTAATGAATAATGCGGTGTTGTTTGTGTGATACAGTCAACTTAGTTTGCCTGCTCCCGAGTTGTTTCACCAGAGATACTTCCAAATTAAATCTAATTTTGTTCATTCCAGCGTCAAGGGCAAAATTTGTCGAGCGTTTTCATGTCCAGTGAGAAGCTTCGGTATTTCAAAGAGATGAACACCTTCCGGCCACATCTCACCATGTAATGTACGGCCCATGTAATGTACCTGGCCACGCTGGTCAGTGTGGGTCGGTTGACCCAGGAACCTGTTCAGATATCGCTCATCGCAGATGTTAACCATGACCGGGAATAGAGTTCATAGCCACCGTTCCACACCATCTCTCTGTCGGGGAAAAACAAGTTGACATAAATATTATGGCAATTACTCCCCGCACAGACGCCGTAAATTGGTCTTTACTTTATTTACGCACCGTTTACAAAGTTAAGGTCACGTGTATTCAGGAAGGGTGGAGTGGTAACAAAGCGGTGAACAAACAGCGCTGTGAACCCAGTGGCCTGGGTTTGATTCTCAGCCATGGGTAGCGTCGATGGCTCGCGATAGCCAAATCAGATTTGGGGTTCCACCTTTACCAACCTGCACTGAGCAGCGTGGTGACGGATGGTCGGACAACCCTGCCATCTGACATGGTGTGGAGGAGGCCTTCATCCAGCAGTGTGATAAAGAGCTGAAAAGGAAAGGCTGCCGTAATTTACACATAACAGGCCTCGGCAACGCGTATTGAGTTTGTACGGCATTGCTTTTTTACTTTGAACGGGTTCCCATGGTTTTTATGGAGTTCCTTTGTCAATGACACCTGGTAATCCAGCTGCATTTTGTTTTCCAAGCCTGGCTGCTGACGAGATCCAGGAAGTTCAAATCCGGTCCATAGTTTTGCTCGCTTAAACAAAATGTTTCTTGATAATATTGGTCCGGTAGAGGCAGTAGGCTGACGAAATGAAAATTTGTATTAATTTTTATAGACACTACACTGAGTTCAACTACTTGATTTGCGCCCGTAGTACTTGAGGTGTGCGTAACATTGAGCCTGGGGTGCATTCCTGTTTGGTCAGCTCTGGCAGGGCAGCTTTGTTATTAACTCGGCTCTCGTGACCGCAGTCACGACTCCATCACCACAGACTTCTTCCCGACCGCGCATGGCTTTATGGAGTTTCTCTGAACTTTGTGAAATCACGTGGAGGCTAACTAGAGCCCGCTGTTTGAAAGGAAGTGCGGATGGTGTGGCCGGCTCCAATGTTACCATTCCTTCTTCGTAGCAGCCGTCCTTACAAAAAGGAAAAGCACTACGCTAATTGAAAGTTGAGGGCTTTCTAATGACGTGCAATTCTCAACTTACAGTTTTTGTGGACATGTAATTATTATAAGCATATGAGTTGACTTAAGGGCAAGTTCAGTTAAGGCATTGCTACTATGGCTTGTGCTATACCCATGTGCACATACATTCTTCCACAGAAATGTTTAAGGTGCTTTATTTTCTGTTACATACTGGAACACTTGAATTTGTCAGAACTGCATTGTACATTATAATCTAAATTCTGAGATTCCATAGATAAGCAGAAAAACATCTTGATTTTTTTGTCCAAAAAAATCGTGCTGTTTTTTACACAATCAGCTCCACGGGCCTTCTGGGAGTGAATAATGTAAGCAGCATTGATTCGGCACAAGCAAACTGTGGACTGGTTTCGACACACAGTGTCTCATCAGCAGTCAGGCTTGTTTGAATCAATACTGGTGAACTGCCAGATGTGATAGGCAAGGACTCTCTTGAAGATGTGGTATCCTATGAGTCTCATTCGGCATTTGTATAGAATGTAGGGCGGTGGAGGAAAATGTCATCTTTTCTAAGTTCAAAATGGTGATGGGACCATTTTTTGTTACGCTCTTCGCCGTTCGAATCATTTACCACCCTCAGTAGTGGTTTCCAATTCAATGTCCATCTTAAAATCATGCCCGGAGACATATTTGTCCCAAACAACGTATAATAGCAGTTAATGAGGCTGCAATGAGCTATGTTTAATTTAGCAGATTTTAATCTCTTAATTGTTGTTCTTTATGCTAACTGTAGATGACTGGGTTGGATTGTTAAGCGCTTTGTGAGGTCCCGATCCTGTTGTTGTCCAGCGTAGCCTTCTCGTATGCCAGTCCTTCGTGTCAAACCTTATTGGAATCATTGAGAGAAGTCCTCTTTATCTGCAGTGAGTGTATGGACGAACGTCGCAGACCCTAATATCCGCTGGGTTATCCATGAATTTACTCCACTTACCTGCGGAAAATGATTCTTGCAGAGGAATGCGATAATAGGAAGAATAGGGTCATGGGTAACAGGAGCTTCCGTGGACCCTATAGCTCCTCCAGATAATAGGAGCCGCAAGTTATAGACTTGCGGATAAGAGGAATTCTTCTGAACCTCGGCGCATGAGCAGGTTATATCCACAGGCTTGATATAGCCGCAATAGGATGGCAAAGTGGTAACAATTATGCGTCACGGCAACAAGGGCCTGAGTTAGATCCGCAACTCGAGTGCCTTCCTGTGTGGAGTTTCAATGTTCTACCCCACTTCTGCATGGGTTTTACTCCGGATTTTTCTGTTTCCTCCCCATAGCTAAAATAAAAAAAAGCCATACAATGTAACAGGTGTTGGCCACAAGCATCCCAGTGCTTAAAATGTACACGTGAAAATCTCTCAATTCGGGATTTACATGCAGCAACAGCACCGCCCTCCCCTGTCAAAACTTGTTGTTCGCATTGTCCCATTTCCACGGGGCCAGCCGCTCTGTTGCTCGTTCTACGCGTTGCCCTGCATCCTCCTTGCCTTTAGCCAGCGCTGACCTTGACCTCTCCGATCTTCTCTCTCTCATTTCTCTCCGTCCCATCTTTGGTCCGCGAGTTTGATAACCGTTGTTAGTCGGTGCGTTGATGCAGCGTGACGTCTCTATCGCGAGCCAATGCTGCTAACCGCACTGCCACACAATGTACGCCGCAATTTCAATACCCGTGGGACCAGAGCTGTATCTTGGTGCCAAAACCTCGTACGCCCTTCCAAAGTACAGCAAATAAATCCCAATTATGGTAAAAGTAAACCATCCTTGCATGTTTACGTTCAAATATCGTAGTAAGCGTTTTAAAGAACAAATGTCCCTCTGGCGGTAGTAGTCTGTGATTAAGGAAACGTGATTGTGCATGTATAGCCATTTTTGTCAATCCCCTGCTGGATGAGGGTTTCCTCATGCCATGTGGGTCACGGGAGTTTATTTGACCATACTTCACCACGTTTGTCAGTGCAGGTCGTGATGATGTTTTTTTTTTTTACAGAGTATGGCTTGATGTTTCTCCGTGTTTATATATCTTCGTGAAAGCAATCTCTGGATTTTTCTTTAATCTGGTGCGGCTCAGGGGCGATCACCATCTCTCTTGCTACCCACATTGTGGCTGTGTTTCTGTTGAAATATCCTCAGCGAGTTGGCCACCGCAGTGTGCCACAGAAAAATTGTGGCAACAAGAAACGTGCCATGCCGAAACGACCCAGTGAATTATTTTGCCCCGGCAATGTCTGCTTCTCTTGCACTTACAAGCTTGTTAAACGCACGTGTTTTGCAGCCACGCCTAAAACATTTTTCAAACATTATGAAATGGCTGGCTCTTTCGTTACGTGCCGAAACTTGTTTCCGTCAAATACGCGTGCGTCTATACTAACTGATTTCTATTTGGTAGCAAATGACCTGTCTGAAAAGACACAATGGTCTGATATATTTTGGAGGTTCTCACAACAGCAAGATTTGGAACATGCTCTGTTTCCCTTTGTTATAGTTAATCTGATTTTCAATTACAATAATAATTATACACTTATACAGCCAATATTAACCCTTTCTTAAGTGCCCTTAACTCTCACTTTTACACTTTAAATGCCAAAATACACTTTTGCTTTATGTAGCATCCAATGCATGAGGGTCTCTAAGACTCTGAATGGCAATCTGTGTTGAATTACAATTTAACTGCTTGCCCTTACGAGCGGTGGTGATAGGGAAAGTTAGCAGTTAGGAGTAATCGTGAAAATTGCAGGCAGCTCAAAGTAGAAACGTGCATCTATATTATTTCTAGTATTTTGCTGCTCGAAATTTTCGCATGATAAGCCAATTTATTGAGCTATCATTTGTGGCCAGGTCGCTTCTGAAAAATAAGCGAATTGCTCAGTGGGCTTTACCTGGTAAGATAAAAAAAATTGTTTCGTTTTGTATTTTAAGTTATTTATTTACCATTTTCATTACTTTGTACTCCTATTGTGTTTTAGTATTGTTTGTTGTAACGTTCTTACCCACCCCAATTGGTCATCTGTGAAAAAGAGCTTTATAGCTCATCGGATTTCTCCAGTGTTAATAAATATTCTCATTATGATTTTATCAGTTAGGAATAATGGTGGAAATTGCAGACAGCATAATAGGTGAGTGCATGAAGGCAAAAGGGCACGATTATGACCGGAGGCTGGATCCTCCCATGTCACCTGTGCATAATGTCACGTGTGCATAATGTCACGTGTGCATAATCCGTGCTATCTTGTTTTAGACTGGCAAGGTTCAATATTGTGGCTGTGTAAAGTTTCGGCAGCGATAGGACAATGCAACAACTGTTTGTCGATTTCATCCTTGTTAGGAGTCATCTGTACAATATAGCCACCATTGCCTGCTGCCACCTTCTGCCTTTATGTGGACAAGCCCTCGCTCTTCACTGCAGGGGGCAGTTTGGCCCTGCTAAGGGTCAATAAACCAGTTCTTATTTGCTTCAGGCCTGCTGGAACTTTCCTGTACGATACATCTTTCATCACTTGCAGACAGTTTTATAGTTTGTTTAAAGTATCTTTGCTGCTGCGTGGATATTTCGTGGTTGCGCTCCGTGTGGCTCTCCGATGCGCTTTCGGGTTTGTGCCGCGTGTTGTTCGATACGCTGGCCGACATTTCGCTCTCTCCCACGTGCTTGGAGCTTCGGCAGACTTTGTAAGGAACTGATTAGTCCCTGAAGAAGCTCCCGGCAACCCCGAGCGAAACGCCAAACATGCCGAAAAACACATCGCCGAGCTATGAGGTTTATAGCTTTGTCCAGCTCCCGTGACCACAAAGCATCAGGAACTGTGTGGCGTGGAGGCTTCATCTGATAGGTCGGATGTTCCCGTGCGCTCATCCATCTCTTCCGCGGCAACATTCCTGCGTGCGAATGTGCTTTGTGCATCAGCAACCCCCTCCACACTTCGACTGCCGTCCCCCACCCCCACCCACCTTAGCAGCGCCCACCCTAGCGTCGTTAGGTGGGAGACGATGTGTTGTATAGCCAGGTGCCGGGGTTAGCCAGTTCCTGTGAAGAAATTCCAACAATGCTTAAACAGGATTCTGAGCACAATATAAAAGGAATTAAAACAAAGAGCTTTTCGTACCCGTGCGAATGCCCAGGATATTGCTTTTTTCACGCATATTTTTATTTATTTAACCCTAACTTTGCCGTCGCGTGGTGTGTGTGTGTGTCACGGCGTAGCGTCACCGTTGAGTACGGCGAAATTCCTTTTTCCCCGCTGCCATGTCAACCGTGACGACCATTTACACGCAGACACAATTGATGCGTAAAATATCTATTTGTGGACGCATCATGTATGCACGTGTACGATACAGTCCTTTTATCAATCCACTGCTGGATGATGGCCTCCCCACACCGTGTGGGTCATGGTGGCTCTTTGACAATACCACACCACGCAGGTGCGGCTTGATTAAGCAAGCGTGGAGTACAGACATTGGAGTATGGTACAATACAGCGATGGATTTTTCTTCCGTCTGCTCCTTCTCACATTGTAGTCCCCACAGTACCGGACAATTCTTTTGATGCGTTGCGGCCATCGAATTCCTGTCTAGGTTCAGTCGTGCATTGCTTCTAAGGTGTTGATGAGATCGGGAACATTCTGGGTAATTTATAGACTACTGCGCATATCTATCAGTGTGTCGCCATAATAAGCACGAATTAATGCGAGGCCCATAATAAACACTAGACATGTTTTACATGTTAACAATGAGCGCAGCTTGTGGCCACGTTGCTCAAGAGGAAGGCCATCTGTCACAGGAACACGTGCCATATGGGACCCATAGCACACGGCCCATAACAGCCATCACATAATGGGCTATTCATCACACAGCGCGCTATACCGTTGGCTTCATTGTCGTGGAAGTTTATAAAAAGCAGATTAACGTACTGCTGTACGAGCGTTTTTTTTTTGGCCCTTTGTCAATCCTTTGCTGGATTCAAGGCTTTCCCAGGCCACGTCAGTCATGGGTTTGTTTGGCCATGCTTTGCCACACTGCTCACTGCAGCTTGCTGAAGTGGGGGAGCCCATGGTCATTGAGGAATATTAGCCAGGTACAGGAATCAAACTCAGGTTGCGGTGTTCAGAGTGCAGTGCGCTAACCACTGCACCGCCGTTTCCCCCCCAAACTATGCTATTCGGATTTACAAGTGACGAATGTTTGGCTGAGCTATGTGGAACAATTGGCTTATACCATTGTGACACTTAATGGGTATGTTTTCATGCCGAATTGACCTTGTTATTTCCTGTAAAGGAAATGACTTGCAAACTGTAATCTGAACACACAGAGATAGACATCGTATGATAATGCACATATACCTTTTTCTTTTCCAAAAACATATTTTTTATTTTAGAACCGAGATGGCAAAGATATATTTTCGATCGTGTAAAAAAAAAAGTTCCGCAGCCCGAGACGGCACTGTTAACAAATAAAAAAATACGCACGTGCCACACGTAATGCAGGCCACACATGCCATGCCACGCCACAGCCCGCTGTCGCTAGCTGGCATTCTTTGGCAGAGTGTTGCCAGCAGGGAAAATATTCTGGCTGAGTCATTCGTGTGCGTCCGGGTGAAAGGCTGCACTGCACGCAGCCTGGGTGGGGTCTACGAGAGTCTAGAGAGCTCGCGGTTGCTCAGCGGTTGTGTGGTGGAGGCCGTGGGGCGGTGGTAACGGGCGGTAGAGTTACTGACAGTGAGAGCGTTGCTGGCCCTCAGTCAGCTGCTCCGCCGGCTGGCAGGCCGGCTGTTTCGCTGACTGACCGACCGACGAGCAGCCGCGGGCAGATAAAAAAAAACACACGCTCGGTTGCTGGCATGTGCCCCGTTGCCCGGCCTTGCGTGCCCACACCTCCCAGAGGGAAGAAGACGACGCGAGCTCAGCAGCAGTGGCAGCGGCGGACATGGTGGCCTACATGCTGTCGTGGTGCGGTGCTGGCCCCTGCCTAAATGAATGCGGGGCTCTGCC
Source organism: Entosphenus tridentatus (assembly GCA_014621495.2). NCBI lineage: Eukaryota > Metazoa > Chordata > Hyperoartia > Petromyzontiformes > Petromyzontidae > Entosphenus > Entosphenus tridentatus. Next base: position 4,916,251 of record CM025649.2, read on the forward strand.
GATAGCGGAGCCCACGGAGCGCGGCCGCCTCTTTAGTCTGTAAGTGCGCTTTGCGCGCCTGCTACTCAGGCCACTGACTGCGTCGGGCTTTTAACTTTCTGCTGGGCCTAACGCTGCCTCTGCTCGTGGATTGATTTTTATACCACCGGAGCAGTGCGCTCGCGTCTCTGTCGCGCACCGTGTTGCTGTGATCAGAGGTGTAAATTAAGCGCCCTGGTAATTTGTTTCGTGTTGCCGCTTGTTTGATTGTTACGTCTTTTTGTTGGAGCACAAAGTAGGGGTAACGTGAACCGCGAAAATGAAATGTTTTGGGGTGCGCTCTGCACCACAGGACTGTGGTAGTGTTTGTGATGGTCAGCTGACTTGAGTTACGTGATGATATTGGGTGGCCGGGTGGCGCGACGTTTGCAGTCGTGCCGCACAACAAGAGGGCCTTGGCTTCGATTCCTCCTCTGTCCCACCTCTGTGGGTTTCCTCCGGCTTCTCAGATTTCCTCCCATAGCTAAAAGACAAGTACAATGTTACTGGTATTGGCCAAACATGCCAATGCAAATAAATTACCTGCATATTACTCAGTTGAGATAACTTGGTGGGATCCTCCTGCAAACGACTCTCAACACCCATTGAGATTTTCCTGGGTAAATAAGCATAACGATAATATATACGAATACAATTATTGTAATGAAGGGCTTGCGCCTAATTAGTTTCACTCGGGGAAAATAATCTGGTATACAACTACTCGAGAGAGGAGCGGGGTGGGTTTAGCGCATTAATTTTTGGGCTAGAGGTAAAATCGTTGGTGAAGTGATATTTGAACAAGTCCTCGGACCCCACCGCCCTCCGTTCACAGCCCACACTGACAGTTGTGTTGAAGTATGGTCAATAAACCCACAGTGACTAATGTGGCATTGGGGAAGCCTTCATCCAACAGCACTTTCACAACAGGCTTTATAAGTACTCGAGCCTAACGCACACTTGAGTACTATTGTGTTGACATTCCTAGCGTGCAGTGAATAGCAGCAATACAGTTCAGTGATAACTAATAAGGAGTTTATTTAAGCTGGCACTATTCTTTACAGGGGGCTTGCAAATCGATTAATCGTTTAAAGTGTATAATAAGAGACTAGTTTTTTTGTATGCAGGGGTTCACATTTTAAGGGCCGCACGTTGAGCGATTTGCTATTGTTGGCAATGCCTTGCACACAACGGTTTAAAACGATGCATCACAACGGATGATTTGTCGCTGCTGACGTTCGACTCGGGAATAGCGTATGGGGCAATCCCTCGTATATTTTTTGACAAATGGCAGCACAAAATGCACCAATTTGGCGCTCTTTAAGAATCAACATTCAATGCATAATGTGATGAATAGTTATAGTAAAAAGTAAAGGTGCAGGTCTAAAATTGCTCGTCTGTGCCACGGCTGGCGGAAGAAACCTCAACCAGAGAGAGTTCAAGAGAACCTCTCTCGGATATGAGGCCGACTATTTTCCGCTGGCCCAGACGTCTTGGTAGAGGCGGAAGTTGCCACACTCTACCACGCCACACGTATTTGTTGCCCTTCCGTCTCGCCTCAAATTCGCACGGTTGGCTACTTACGGTGCGAAAGAAGCCCAACATTCGTCCGTGATCTGCCGATCGACCGACTGTGGTAAAGCCGTTTGTACCACTGGGTGGGAAGAATCGGGAGCGATTTTAAGAAACTTGTATCGTTGTTTCAGTTGCCACGATGTTAGGACAAAACTGGCATACTTTTGCAAACGAGGTCACTCTCGCCAGTGATTATTACCGATTGAGACTTTCCTGGTCCATCGAGTTCTCACCCGGTTAAAAAAAAAACTTCACTAATAGCATAAAATTTTATGCTGGGTTACAATTAATCATCGGTTGAAGTCACTAGAGGGTGTCTTCTAGGACTGAACTTAAATTAGCGCCCAAAAGTTACTACTAATAACGCTCACAAGCGGTGTTTTGGTGCTTGTGAGCATTATCACAAAGGCATTGTTTTGGGCCCTTTGTGTTACCTTCGCATAGCCGATGGGGAGCGAATCGAGACCGGTGGCTCTCGGTGCATCATCTCACAGCAAGCCTTTACCAGGGCCGGCTCGGTTTCCCAGGGTCCGCGTCCTCGGTTTCGTAAGCGAGCTGATAAACACGTTCACACCCGCACACACCGCCCTCGGAACAAAAATTAAGTTGTAGTGTCTTCGTGGGGTTAGCACGGGAGGAGAGATGGCGCTGATCAGTGGCGGTCCCACGCTTGAGTCAACTTCAGTGTCGTGTTCTATTTGTTCCGAATATTATTTGACATTACTAATAGATATGAGCTTACGGTGACCTAACGTAACCTAAGCTGCTTTAAGTGCCATTAGTTGATGGATTGATGCATAATTGCTATTTAATGTACAGCGTGGTCCAATGTAGTGACCCCCCCCCCCCCCAATTAATTGACCCCTAAAATAGTTTTCCTTTGCATATTCACTTCTGTTTTAAATAAACCTTGCTTAACCAAATATAACATTTTGGAGAATGAAATGCGGGTCACAAGACATCTGGACCACCCTTACTACATCTGGCTACGGACGGTAGATGGGGGAGGGAGCGAGGGAGGGAGACGTGGCAGCAGGGCCCCATCCCATGGAAGCCGCGTGCATCGCAAAATGTTTGGGACAAAATCCAAGCAAGCCGTGCTGGAATGGCCCAGGAGGACTATTCTTGAGCTGTCAAGCTCTCTCACCAGCAGTGGTAGGAACTTGGCATACATTCCATCAGAAGAGTGTGCCGAGGTCTTCTTGGCATGCCCTCTGAATCACAGTTGATCACTGGGTACGAGGTGTACTCGGCTTCACCCCAGCTTTGATTATAGTGGCAGGGAATCTCTTTTTCATCACAACGTCTTAAAAAAAGACCCCCCCCCCCAAACCACAGCAGGCAATTAGAAAGGCAATCCCCGCTGTGCACTGTAGCTCGGCCTCTTTCAGAGGCTCCCGGCGTGCAGCGGGTTTAATCGCGGTGGGATTGAGAGATTGATTGCCCAAGTCAAAGTTACGGTGAAGTGAAGTGGTGGGGGGCGCTACAGTTACTAATCGGCTTTTTTCTTTGGCCGCTGACAAATGAAACGAATAATGGGTTGTGAAAGTGCCAGATTAGCGGTGGTGGTGTATGTGTGTGGAATCTGGTGCACGGGAGTTCACGTGGAATTGCTGGTGCCGAGCACGCGCCAGTGTGAGAGGGGAGGGGTGGGGTTTGTGGGCTTACATGGATGAGGAAGGTGCCAGATTGGCAGCTGTGGGTGAAGGGTGGGGCAGGCAGCTTGCAGGAGCTGATTTTCTCATTGTTGAGCCACTTTTGTGTTCCTCCAAATAACATTGTTTGACACCAGGTGTTGGCGACGTTGCGATTTAGTGCGCTCGAGGGTGGGCGTCATTGCGCCCACGCAGGGCGGACCGAGAGAAGGCGTCACCTTACTCGAGAGAGCGTGGCCGCGATGCACGGGTGTGGACGATTTGTTCAATGAGCACATGCTTGTTGGAACAGGTTTGGACACGTGAGCGTTTGTATGCAACAGGTCAGACGTTTGAACTGCAGCAAGGGAGAATTGCGCTCATCATCATCTTTGTCATCGGTCTCGCATTTCCCCACGGTTGCGATAGGGCATTGAAATTGAGCTGGGAACATAATTCCATTCAGTTAATGATGAGAGTACCCCATCACAACAGAATAATAGTGCAGGCTCGAAAACCCCACGTTCAAAGCAAGGCACAAAATTATGTAGGAAGCATGCAGTCTTTACTCTTTGGTTCTTTCGGGAAAGTCACGTAGAAAAATAATCATAGATCAAGACTTTTTTTTTTCTACGTGACTTTACCGAAAGAACCAAAGAGTATGGATTCCTGCAGTCACGAAAGCTTCAAATCAAAATCATGCAGTCTTTGTGCATCATGCAACAACAAACCTTCAGTATTTCCTTATGAAGTTCACTGTGATCCCTCTTGTGTTATATCACCATCCAAATTAAATAACTTTGAGCGAATAGGACCTCAAATGTGACCAATGCACTTAATCAGTCGATGCCAATGGTTTTAGTGTTTTGCATATGCACAACAGCTGTGTGCTTTTGACACTTTTTGTAGCTGTATAACCGAGCGGTGCCAAGGCTGTGTGCCAAGTCAGCTCGGCACGGTTCAGAAGGTCCCAGGTTAGTTTTTTTCCCACCGCGGAAGCCGAGCCGTGCCACTGACGTCGCACGCATCGAACGATTCGAAACAGAGCATTGACGGTGTAGCGCCGCTTAGTTCTGGCTCAGCGCGGCAAATGGCCAGTGGAAAATCGGCCAGAGCGTGAGGCCTCTGCTTTGGCTCTGCTCGAATGTTCCAGTGGAAAAGAGGTGGAAATGTCGGCCCTTGTTCAACCTACTATGCCTCCCAATGATGCCTTTCATGAAGTGGAGTAAATTTCAGATTGTAAATCGGAACTGCTTGCTGTACCCCAAACTTTCGACGTGTTAAACACAATTCTGCTTGACCTAAATTTGTTTTCACACATCAATTGCTGCATGTATTATACCAAACCCACATGTGGGTGGACATATGTGTGTGTGGCAACGATAGTCTAGTGGTTTAGCGCACTTGGCTACGAAACTGGTGACCTGGTTGAATTCCTGGCAGTGGCTAATATATCATTGCTGAGTAAGATCTGAAATGATCCTGGGCTTCCCCCGAGGTCGACATAGCTTTAATTGAGGACCTTAGTGCAGTGTGCAAACGTAGTGCTGGGGAAACAAAGGTGGTCGGGTGTGGTGCTAAACCACACCCACCCCCTAGTGTGCCGTGCCAGTCTTCATAGGTGCTCGCTTAACGGTACTTTTACCCAACAGTCTTTTTACGTTATACATTTGTAAGCGGCAGTAAACAGGTTTATTTTTTTTACATACCATGGGAGTATTCATGGCGATGAATTAATGGATCGATTGTGAATATTCGTTGGCAACAATTATTCATAACGTATCTGATCATACGTTTATCAAAGGCTGTAGGCCTGACGGTGAAATCGCATACAATGGCGTAGGAGGAGGTGCAATGCATTTGCCCTTGGGTTCTGGTGTATTGTGAATTGTGTGGTTTTTTTCATATTTATTATTTTATGTTAGCTTCCTGACTGCTGGGACCCTACCCTTAATTATTCTTGGTGTCACAGTGGTTTCCTTCCCATTATTTTCTGTAGTTTATTCTCGTATTGCCACAAAAAGCACCGTAACTCGTGCCAAGTAAAGTATCAAACGCCAAACACTTGGGCTGTGCGGTGTGCCGAGTGAAGCTTCGTATAATTCGGGCTGTAATGTATTCCGTTTGCTTTGCTTGGTAAAGCCTCACTTGAGCGCAGTGCGTTTCTAACACACTGCTGCATGGGGAACCTCCTTCCTGCACCGTGTGGGTCGCAAGGTTTATTTGACCACAATTCACGCACACGCTGGCCAGTTTCTTTCCCGAGTATAAAGTCTTCATAAAAAAAGCGTAACCGTCTTTGCCATTTTATTTTTGTAATTGGTTTTCAAATGTTTCAACGCACACAGGCCCTCTCTTGCATTTGGCATTATGTTCAGGAGCTGAATTCCAATGTCGAGATCTGCTAGGCATGATGAGAGGGCTTTCAGGAGAGTGTGTTTTTTTTCTCTTCATCAATTGAAGGAGCACAGATTACAGTGGTCTCGGTGTGTCTCTATGGGTTTACTACATGGTCCAAAGTTTGGGATGCATGGCCGCAGCCACACAGTGGCTTGTTTTTAATGTATCTCTATGGGTCTCGGTGTGTCGCTATGGGTTTACTACATGGTCCAAAGTTTGAGTTGCATGGCCACAGTCACACCGCGCCTTGTCCTTAATTTTCCATTTACGCAGGAGCTGGGCGCTGCGGCCTGTTGATGTTCACGCACACAGTAACGCATACACGCAGCCCCGTGATATGTTTTTTTTTATGAAGTTGACTTTCTAGCAGTTACCATATTTTTACAGACTGTAGGACGTTCCGGAAAATAAGACGCATCCCCTAAACTTGTGGCCCGCTGTCAAAAAAGGTTATGCAGATCTATGTCACACAAAGACAGAGATCCCCCGTATAACCTTAACAGACTGTTTGGGCAAGTGCTGTTAGCGATCACCTATGAAGGCCATCACGGCACACGAGGGGGTGGGTGGGCAACACCATGTCTGGCCGCCGTTGTCTCCCTATAATACAGGTTTTTGTTGGGGGTTAGATCACGTAAATATATAAATGTGTCGTTAAACCCGCCACCACCCGACACAGCCAATTAGCATAGTAAAACATTTGCACACTGCACCAGCTGCTCATTTGAGGCTGAGTCGACCTAGGGGAGGCCCAGGACCAGTTCAGATAATCATCACCGGTGTTGGCCGTGAGCGGGAACCGAATTCGGGTCGCCTGGTTTATAGCACGGCGCGCTAACCGCTACACCACGGCTTCCTACGCACGGCAGATTTTAAGAATGCCTCCCCCCCCGGCCCGACCTTCGCTTTAAATACAGGAAACAAAAAGTGCGTCACGGTCCGGCAGCCGCGTTGTGGAATCCCCTTGTGTCCTCTCTCAAAGTCGGTGAATTCGCCATCAGGAAAAGCTCTTGAATTCACGCTTGAAGTCAACTACAGACACATTTTGCCACTGTGAGTTGCAACTGTGATATTATGGGGGTTGGTAGGTAGGTAAGTAAGCAGATGGTTTGCTCGGCAAACAGGCAAGTATGTTGGTAGTAGGTGAGCAAATACGTTGGGTTAGTGGATGGTTATGTAGTCAAGAAGGTAGGTAGGCAGGCAAACTCTGAAATTCTAAGTGTGATATATCCTTCCTTTGTATAGTTTTAAATAATGATGATTAACACAATTATGTGAAACAGGGTGCTTCAAAAATTGTTTAACACTTCTGAGAATTTGCAACAGTACCACAAGAAATATGCCTTCTAGCTCTGGAGACCACCTGGAGAAGATTGCAGGCACGTGTTGACAATGATGGCGAAAAAGTGGAGACTCTTTGACTTTTTTAAGCTATTAACATGCATTGTTATCATGTTACAGTGTATTATCCGTTATTTTTCCATTAAAAACGATTGTCCCATGTAAGTGTTAACATTTTCTTGAAGCACCCTGTATATTTAGTTTCTTCTTTGATTGTTTAATTTATCCACATGCGTACCTTCCTCTCTTAATCTTCTGCCAGTGCCTGTCTCCCAGCTTGGGTTGGGTTGGTGTGACTGGACACCTATTAAAAGGAGCTTCACATCTCATAGGGAGGAGGGGGAGGTTCTTCCACTTTAAAATCAGATGTCTACGTCGATCCATCCACATCTAGTAACAAGTGCACCACTTCATCTTCTATGCTGCTCGTTCCGTTACTTGTGAGCAACTTGCCCGTCCGTTCACGCCGCTGCACTCCAGGTCATCAGACGCGGTCAATTGGAAAATTCCAGATTGTCTGGTGGGTTCGAAATAACACGCTAAGAAAAAAAATATATATATACGCTGAATTGGCTTGCGCTCACTGAGCAAGCCCGGGCTTGTAACGCAAGACGGCAAGCAGAACAGAGGACATTCAGGGTTTTTTTTGCAGCCTTATCGTTAGTCGGCTTCTGGGTGCAAGTCCTGCAGGAAAATAAATTGGCTTATGTTACTCGCGCGGTTTTGTGTTTTGTCTTCCGTCCTCTTGATTATTTTCTCAAAGGGGTGGTGGAGGGGGGAGAGTCAAAAACCCCACTTAATGTGAATTTATACTTAACAATTGTTTTCTTTCGCTGAATACGCAAAAGCGGCGCATATTTTCTCACAATGTTCTGTCTGTGCGTTTGTCAATGATTTACTTAACTTTTTTTTAAACGACGACATCATTTACTCTGGAGTACGAATAATAGCTTTCTTGGACTGCTCATTCTTGGCAGCGAGGATTAAAACTGTGAGCACAGTGTCGGGATTGTTCACTTGTTCACTCCAACGCTGGAAACGTTACCCTCCGCGGCCATGGAACGCACAATGAGAGTCTCGCATTAACTTCGAGATTCATGGGTACGCCTCGGCTGTGTGTCTGGGAATGGAAACAAACACGACAACATGTTTTCGCCACGTATTTATCAAACGTGCGAAAAAATATGCGTGGTTGTTGTGATCTTTCTGGTTGCATCGATCGCGTTGATCGGCTACGATAGTTCGGTGGTTTGCTGTACGTGCTTGAGAGCTCTTTCAAAAACGCAGGCGTGTGGAATGAATGGTAGGGCGGACATCGTGCCAAACAATCAGAATAATAATCTTTCTTTATCCTGGAAAAAATACGATGAGCAATGAAGCTCTTTTTTCTACATATATCCAGTAAACAACATCGGAGAACAAAAATATATACTCCACATTCGTCATTCACACCGCATTACCATTATCTACATCAGTCATTAATCAATACACTGCTGGATAAGGGCTTCCGAAGCGATTATGCGACGTAACAATCCACATCGCGCCGGCACAGGAGCCGATTCCGTCGTTCCATCTCCACAGTGGGTGTCCTCTCGTGCACCTTCCCGTGACCTTTAGAATCGATATTAATAAACGATGAATCGATCCATCATTACATCTCACCGTTACCCAAAACGTCAGCTTATTACTTGATGTAATATTCTGTTTATGATGAATGTGATCAGTATATCTTTTTTATTGTGCTCGTACACCATGGCCAATGCAGTCACATCCTGTGCCTGCTTTAGGCTATTGCGACTGTGGAGACATTTCAGACTTGCTGCAGCTGAAACTTTAAATTAAAGGCTGTCCCATCATCGTATTGTCATAAATGTCAAGATTTGTAGTTCCTTAGCACGTTGAGACTCGGTGATAGATGTGTGTGAATAAAACTGAGATTGCAAGCCATCGGTCTAGCAGAAGTTCCTTAGGCGGGTTCAATTGCCAATTGCTGATGGATAGGGAATTACCAGTGCATTGGCGATGAAGCATATAATTAAATCTGTGAAGGTGTTCCTCGCTTACAATTATTAGCCCAATCACTGCCCCCTAAAGTCGCGCGCAGCACCATCTCTCTGTTTCTCCCTGTCCATTCCGCAGCCCGCCGTTCGCTTTATTAACCCTTTCCCGTTTCGAGACATCTGCAAGTTGCAGGGTGGGTGTCCTGTCCACCGCTGAATCTCAGAATGCGCAAGCGGTTCAGCATTAATTTTATTTAGAGAGGCGTAACAGCGCCATTATTTTTAAAGAAATTGTACTCACCGCAGAGAACTGTAGCGACACGACTGCACTGTATGACAGCTGGCATCAAACTGCCAAGTGCCTTCCCGCATGGCATTGTGGGAGCCTCGGTACTGAAAACATTATTTAATGTCATTTTTTTTGTTCTTACGGCTCCGTTCCTGTGACATACTTGGCACCCCCTAATGAGTAGTGTCTCCATTTACTGGTGCACGTAAGCGGAATGGAATCGGAAGAAAAAAAAATGACATGAAACAATGTTATCGTTACCGAGGGAAAGGGTAAATCACAACAATTAGCCATTCCCGTTCGAGTCACAGAACGCGATGCAGGGAGAAGTCTCGGAGCGGGCACTGTGTGTGCTCCGTTTTCTTACCGTCTTCGTGTTCTCTCACCTTGTCTTTGTCTGCCAATCTCCATGCCTCTTGTCAGTATCGAGGTGACTCTTACCCACCCTGTACTCTGCCCCCCCCCCCTTCTTTCATGTTGTCATGTTGTGCCTACCCACCCCCCAAAATTATTTCATTCCACCTCCTTTGTATCAAGACACAAGGCACGGTGCCAGCGGTGCGGTCGAGATGCAAGATCGTATGCAGCTGTTCATGGACATTGGTCATTTTGTGCTAATTCCATTTCCCAAATTCCACATTTGAAATTAACTTTCAATGAATTAGCAAACATTTGAACGAAATTTATTAGTGTATTAAACACGTGTGTTTTTTCTCAGTAGTGGGTGACACGTCGTAAGAGAGGTACAATCATTTTTTGTGGTTTATTATCTGGCAGAGTAAATTCCGTTGATGAATGAACAAATGGGTATACTGCTGAAGAAATATCATAATGCAATAATAATACTTGAAAAGTCTCAAAACTCAATTTCAGCAGAGTCCTGCTTTGAGATATTTGGCCAGTATCATTAATTATTATATATGTGCTGTGTGTTATGAAGCTTGATTTCCAGAGATGAAATCGCTATTACATTTGATTTGTTTAATCTTAAGTAACGCTGTTGGTGGTAAGAGTTTTTTCTCTCTCTCGGCTTCGTATCTTCTGTATTTCTAAGTTTTTTTTGCACTGTCTCGCACACTATTTCATGCTTATTACACTCGGAAACCACTCTAGTCTGTATCACAGACCCCAAACTCATGCCTATTGAAACGCCAACGGTGTTATTACAAAATAGAATGGGTTCCAGAAATGTGGAAATGCAACATCAGCCTCATGCCCTCCCGTTGGTGATGCCGATGATTCAGAACGTAACAAGTGAAACGGGACGTGTGGTCATTTGAATTAAAATTGAGGACCATGTCTTTTTTTTTCATTGCTTTATTTTACAAATAAGCCATGAAATTACTAAATAATATACTTCATGCGTAATAGGGTTTTTTTGGTTAGATCGCATAAAAATATGTGTAGTTAAACTCGCCACAACCCGACACAGCTGATTAGTAAGGTTTGTCACGAAAACAAAACATGCCACTTCGTTACGAGTTACAGCACACCGGTGCGTTGGAGAGTAAACTCACAACATTCGCAATTCGGTTATGACATTTCGCCAGTAATTACTACTAGCATCGTCAGGATAATATTGGTCGGCGAAAGCTTACATGTTAAGCTAATATACTTTAGCTTGTATTGGTTTAACCGAGCTCAACTTGTCACAAACACTGTTTCACATTCTACATCTGTAACGGACACTACAACTTGGAATCTAAAAGCACTTATTTGCAAATATGTCAATTAATGTTGCCCTGACAACTACTCTCCCGCTACCATACTGCTAAGGAAATACTCCTGAACGTATATTGAAAAAAGAGTTTCACGAATCATGTGGTTGCATGATATTTCCTAACATGTTTAATTCTCATCTGGCCATGGATGGTTAGGGAGAGGGTGGGGAAAAGAGTGGAGGGGACATAATTAGGGTGGCCAAGTTCGTGGAACCTCATGGCTCTTGAGGGGCACCACGGTGGCTAGGAGATGTTAACTCCCTCGCCTGGTATACAGGAGGTCGTGTGTCTGATCCCGACCCTGACGCCTGCTGCTGTATATTTGAAGTCTGCGTGGATTTTTCTCCGGACCCTCCGGTTCTTACCTCCACATTTAGAATCGACGTGCGTTTAGAGTATTTAGCTCTTCGAAATTTCCACGTGATAAGCCACTTCGTTGAGCTATCATTTGTGGCCAAGTCGCTTCTGAAACAGAGCTAGATATATAAAAAATAATGTTTCGTTTTTAGTTTAGGTGTGGGCACACTGATCGGCACCATGCCTTTTGATCCTATAATGCCAGTGGGGCCACCGAACCCAGTTGTCAACGGTCCTGAAACACGTGGCATTAGACATTGCCAAGTTCACCACGCAAATTGGCCCCATTATCCTAAACACGCCTGTCCTACGTCAAATGCCAATGAAGCTCAAGCAGTGAGTTACAGTTTCGCTTTCTCCGCAGTTCGCTTTACCAAGAAATGTTTGGCAGTAATTTCTTCCACACCGTTGGTCAAGCCGGCGGCAATGTGCAACTACGGCACTTGCGTGCACACGGTCCCAGTTCGGGTTTGTTTACAGCGAAGGGGTCCGAGGGGTGGACAAGGAGTCTTGGGAGCTGACGCTGGAGGTGGATAATCTAGGCTGCATGGATTTGTGAAATGACGGGCGAAAGTGATTCGTTTGGAAATTATTAGTGCCATCGAAATAACATGCCTGGACACGACGCCCCGGCTATGGAACGTAAATATTACACTGGACAAAGTGGGGCCCATTTGGCGAAGCTTGCAGTTTATGCGCTAAAGGAGATGTTTTGCAAATGCACAATTGTATTTCTGGTCCAAAACATCCGATTTCATTTTTCGCTCATATAGAGCAGTGCAAATTGCTCGTACATTCAGCAATATGGAAACTTGATTTGCTGCCATACGATTGAATCATCATGAAAAAATACTTCTATTTTTTAAGACCGGCTGTTGCTATGTTGAGCAGAAGAGGGAAGTACACAACGTAGTACGGTTAATGCGTTCAATTCGATGAGAAAAATACCAACGTAGGAATTTCCCAAGGGGGCCCCACGGCTCCGTGTGTGTCAATGCGAATGTCTGTGAGAGAGAAAAAAAATCTAATTCTACCTTTGTTAATTAACTCAAGTGAATTAGTGTCGGACAATTGCTACATTGTAATGCGTTCCCATGCCAACATTTCGAATGTTGAGATTTATTAACACTAGAAGAAATGTACGTTCGTCATTTAACACGTAATGAAAAAAAAACTCGTTGTTTTGGTGATAGTTTATGATAAAAGATGTTTTAATACCAAAGTGAGCATGAGTTATATTTTCCATATCATTTCGAGTTGGTCGTATGTATTTGTGTTCCTTTGGGGCATATTGTGTTTTTTCCCTTTTGAATTCACAAGCAGAAATACAGTGTTGATTTTACGTGTATTCAGTACAAAGAGAAATTGAAATATTGTCCTGTATTGCAAAGAATGGTGAAGTATGATCAAGCAACACCTATGACTGACTTGGTTTGTGGAGGCCTTTATCCAGCAGTGGTTTGACAATAGATGAACATTATTATATATTGCATAAGTGATCCATATATTATATTTTAATGTCCCACAGACATTTCGTATATTAAAAAAAAACAGTATTGTGCTCTACTGCTGCAGAGCATTCTGGGAAATAACCAAACATGTAAAGTGAATCCACGTAAAACAATATTGTTATGTTATGAATCTGTTTTACAGCTTTCAATTTGATTTACAGGCCTGACTGCTGATGAGCATTAGAAGGCTGAAACTGTTCCAGAGTTTTCCTATCTTTACAAACTGTAGGGATCGACCTTTGAATGTTTATTTATAATGAAGACAGTGCAAGTATAGTGGAGTAGAAGCTGCATATAAGCACTCCTGTTATAAGCACAGCTGCCACGGTTAATCCTGCGGGTATAATAACGGTATTAAGACGTTCCATCTGTTTCACAGTAGATATTAAAGGTCCCGTGACGTCATTCCCAAGTGTCGAAAAGTGGAGCTTCTGTTATGCCTTCTTATTCAAGGACACTTCAGATGAAAACGCACCTGACCTTGCTTCCAAAGGATGTGCTTATATTTACCATCTGCTACGTATTTTTGTATTTCAAATGCATACAGCACCATAAGCAGTTTATCAATGCATGGCACTACTTTCTCAGTGCTTGCATACATACACGGCAGCATTAATCTTTGTGACAGCGCCAGAACCGGCAAGTGAGCTATGCAGATCTTGCCCAATGTTTGTGTTTATTTTTACTTGACATCCTGGCTGCCCCGGACTGTCATGCCAGCGATGTTTGCAGTTTAATTCCTACCCAAGCAACTTTGAGACGGCGGTGTTTTTTTTCTAATTATCAAGTCGGCTCGCTCTGTAGTGGTTGCCGAACTATTGGAAATCACCGAGATGAATACGAGTACAGTCATATTTTTTCAAATTTTCTTGCTGTGGATATCACACCTGATGATGATTGCTTGTGTTGCAGTCGAAACGTGAGAATATTTTTTTTATATTTTTATTATTTCCCTTCTTCGTGACTTTACCGAAAGAACCAAGAATATGAATCCCTGCAGTCACGAAAGCTTTAAATCAAAAGAGTGCAGTAATGTTAAACAATGCTCTTCATTTGCTCAAGAACTGCTCTGTAATGCCGAGAATGCTCTGTCGTAAGGGGTTCCTGTAATCGCATGTTTGGCAATTCCATTCGTGAGTGCGACGGCAATTCTATTTCACGAGCGTTTGGCTCATAGGAGGGAACCAGAGGACCTGAAGACATCCCATGCGTACGAGGGGGTAACACACATAATTCTGCACAGATGGATTCAATAATATTTTCCAGGCAATCTTCCGTCACAGCACCGGTCAAATTGGATCCCTTTCGAGCTGCTGCTGATAAAATGAGTATCACTTTGGGGGCAAATCATGTGCCCATCCTCTTGAGAGGCTATCCCTCACCGTAAGATTGTGGAATTTCCACCAATGTCAGCAAATGTGAGTGCCACCGGGCGCTCATTTGTGGCATTTCCACGCGCCGTGACAATCGTCAAATCTCTCGGGCAAGGGTTGGCAATATGCGGCTCTGAAGCCGCATCCGACTCTTCAAGGGCCGCTTCGTGACGTTATTTATTATGAACCACCGTCTCTTATTCACGTGCATTGCGGCTCTTGAAATATTGCCGACCCCTGCTGTAGCGGGTGTGAATCCTTCTTGGCACGCCTGGTGATAATTTGTGTCTGGCTCCTGGCTCCGTCTGCCAGGGGCGAGTGCCCCATGCCATTCCGCTTCCACAGACGTATCCTGTCATCAGCTGCGTCGCTATGGATACCCAGCATTGCCACGATATTAAGAATAACAAACATGCGAATACAGATAATAAAATAAACCCTCTGTGGTTATTTGTGCTTTTTCACTCCTCTTCTTTTCAGTTTTGTTTATTATTTTTATTATTTTCTTGCTTCCATTCATTCGAGTCACAGTTGGCCACCCCTGCTCTAAGCATCGGTAACTAAAATATTATCCGTGTTCTTTTCTTCTTGTGTATGATGGCGTTGCATTCAGGAGCTAAATGCCAATCTCGCGGTCTGCTGGTCACAATGAGAGGGCTTCAGGAGAGAGTTCGTGTAGATTTGCAATTTCTCCGTTGAAGAAGCGCAGACTCCAGTGGTTTTACGATATGGTCCATAGATTGGGTTAAACGGAGTTCACAAGGTGTAGTGATTTGACGGTCTCAGCCCGTCGACAACGACTGTGCAAAATAGCGCGATTGAAATTACCTTGCAATTGTTTTTGTTGTCGCGACGACAAATCAGCAGTGATGCCAGGCTTCCCGAGGCATCGCGGGAAAACGCGTGGCAGGCGGACGGACGCGTCCCCGGCCAGGGCAGCATGGAAATGCGGCAACCGCGGGGCGTCTTCTCCGAGCCGCCGCAGTTCATAACCAACGGAAGCCGAGCGGACGTGGACGCCGCGCACCGCCTGGCGCGACGCCTCTTCTACCTCGACGGCTTCCGACGCTCCGACGTGGCACGCCACCTCGGCAAGAAGTACGTGCCGCCCGTCGCACCTCCGCCGCCGGTTGCTCGAGCGTTAGCTCTGTTACCTGCCCCATCCGCCTTTCGGTTGGAAAGCGCCGGACGAGCGGGGCCAGGGTCTTCTTCACGCTCACCTGGTCCGTCGTTTCTTAATTTGCTTTATCGTCACGCCCGCGCGACTTGCGAGCCGACCGCCCTGATCCCCACCGATTGCCCGCGCCGTCTAAGCGTCGGTGCACCACTAGATCCCGGGGGTTCAAATCCAGGCAGCTGCGAATGGGTCGCCAGGGTCACGAGATGTTCACTACCTCGCCTGGTATACAGGAGTTCGTGGGTTCGATACTGACCCTGATGTCTGTATATTTGGACTTTACATGTCTATCTCCCTGTGGTGGCGTAGATTTTTCTTCAGGTCCTCCGATTTTTTCCCTCCACATTTTGAAACAGGCGTTTGGAGTATTTGGCTCCTATCAATTTCCACGTTATAAGCCACTTCGTGGAGCTATCATTTGTGGCCAGGTCGCTTCTGAAAAAGAGCCGTATAGATCAGTGGACCATACTTAGTCAAATAAAGATAGTTTCAAATTGATAGTTTATTAAAACCAAATCCTACGTAGAAACGCAAACGTTGTAGTTTCTGTCTCCCAGCGGAGCCACTGGGCTAGTTTCTAATTTTAAATCTCCCGGCCCTCTGTTCACCCAGCAGACTAAAACGTCCCAAAGTCATTTTGCCCCGGCCGCTTATAAAAAAGTGTTGCCATGGCAGGATGGACAGGTGATAAAGCAGTCTGTGTACTTTAGCCCCTTAGCTTGCATAGAGGTGGAGACATGACCAGAGGAATGACTAGGTAGCAGCAAGACTACACAAGCTTATTTAATAATTTGCCATTGACAACACAGGTAAGCAATTAAAACATCTGATAATGCCCTTTATTTACTCAAGAAAGCCTCACTGAGCCTCATGAAAGGAATCCCACGTACCCGTATAAAACCCCACGCACACAAAGCGATAACACACAAAGCTCCTCAGTTAAGATTCAATCATCCATGTCCATTCTGCTATCTGGCTGCTTCACAGCCCAATTCTACAACAACTGATATTCGCAGGACTTTTCCAATCACAGTACTAAAAAGGGTGAACTCTACTTAGCATGTGAGGTCTACAAAATTTTATGCATTAAGGTTGATTTGGCCAACGGTGATGATGTATTATTTGTATTCGTGGTATTAAAATGATTTGTCGTTCTCTCCCTGATGCCCTCCCTCTGCTGTCCGCGCGAACCACAGCAATGAGTTCAGTCGGATGGTGGCCGAGGAATACCTACGCTTCTTCGACTTCTCCGGGAAGACGCTGGACCACGCACTCAGGTGAGGGCAGCCTGGTGGGTGGAGGTTAGGAGGATCCCAGGGGTGGACCCCATAAGGGACCCCATGAGAGGGACCCCATGAGGTCGCCGGAGACGTCGGGCATTTTGCTCTTGCGAGGCATCGCTCTCTAACGTGTTCTTCGGGTCGTTGCTTTGTTGGCCGGCACGGTGTCCGACGTTTAGCTCCACGTACCGGGAGCCTTTTTAAAGAACTGAGTTTGGAACCACGCGAGAAAGATGTACTTTGGACACGTTATGAGGAGCTCTGGACTTGAGGAATCGGTCTTGCTTGGGAATGGAGAAGGTAGCAGGGGCAGAGGTCTACCTCTGAGGAGGTGGATGGACGACATCAAGAACACCGTTGGCCTTGCGCTAATCCCGCTGCGAGAGGCAGCGAGAGACTGGTGTGGATGGCAGAGTCTGGTCTTGGATGTCACCAGAGGTCGTACTGACGGCACAAGGTGACGAGGTGAGAGAGATGTATGGCACAAACCACGGAAATCCACGCAAGTCGTAGAACGAGGCATGTCCGCGATCGGATGGCAGTGACTGAATAATTTACAGAAGCAGAATCTTTATTTATACTGAAGGAATCTGATGACCTATAAAGCTTTTTTTACTACTTTGGTTGGTGGTTTATTGGACAATATGGATTTAACAAGCACTTGCTCCTTCTTAACATAGTAAACAATAATTACTAATAATTATTTACAACCTTTTGCCAATGAACTGTTGGATGAAGGCCTCCTCACATCTGTGTTCGGTCATGGGGGTGGTTTCACCGTACTCGGCCACGCTGCTCATCGTAAGTTGGTGAAGGGTGGCCCAGGACTGGATTGGATATCGCTCACCACTGATGTTAGCCGTGGCAGGTAATGGAATGTGTACGAGCGGTGCAAATTATGCCTCGGTTCATGATCTGACATAAAATTTCTTAAGCCCGTGTTGTGTGCGCGTCGAATTGCATGTGTTAATAATTAATGTGTTTCTCCGACTAGAACGGTTGGCTGCGTACGTTGCGAAAGAAGTTCAACGTACATACATATGCGTTGTATGTAATGGGTTTACGTCACCCGTGCAGCCACTAGTAACCGCTGCCATTCCCCACAATGTTCGAAATTAAACGATTATTGAATTGAATCGCGACCCTGAATCGTGGCAATTAATCTAATCGCCAAGGGGTATAATCATTAAGCCGCTTATTTCCACACTGTGCGAGCTTTTATCACACATTGTACTACATTGCACTACATTGCTGTTATTACCCCAGCTCTCCCTTTACAATTAGACTTTTAGTTTTAACTGGCCATTGCATTGTTTTTAAATAGAGGGATTGATGGACGAATTGATGTGTTTGGTTACGCAACGCTGAGTTCACCAACAGCGAACAGCCGCTGGCACAAAGGGCAGTCGACTTTCTTGTTCCCACGATCTCGTTTCTGCGCAAGGGTCCCAGAAAGCTATTGAGCGTAAATGGCCTTCAGTCGATGCCACCAAGTGGCCAATCGGGTATGCGTAACGATTGCACCGTTCGCACACCGGCAGATCGGTTGTAACTATTGCAATCCAGTCGCGGTTTTATTTAACAATCGGATAATTTTTCCCATGCGCCATTGCACGTGGATGTTGACACGGGCACAGCGATGGCACGTCCGCCGCTCGTTGCAGAGGTTTGCAGTTTGAATTGAGCGGCCGCCCTGGTTAATACTGCGGATATGTTAACGATAGCTTGGAGAGCTGAATGCAGCTTTGAGAGCTAAATGGAGTTCAGTAGAAGTCACCAACAAACACCTTGTGAAATATCCAACGCAGTAGATCCCTGGATTTGATCTTCCACGAAGCCCATGGTCCACCCTAAACCACATCCCCTTTTCACACCATGGTGGATGCGGATACCTGATGGACACATGGAAAATAAAAAAAACTCTCCAGTCGTGAGCGACTGTGGTCATCCAGAACAGACACCGTACAACGAATAACGACGCAATGCCCGATCCACAAATACGAAGGAGACATTACGGAGATGATGATGCAACTACTCCGCTGCTGCTGCTCCTCATGCGGTTATCTGGGGTTGACCACCTGAATGTGAAATTGTAGTCGTTGCTCTGCATCTACGTCAGCAGCCGTACGACAAGAAGAAGAATAAATTAAACTGTCGAAATACGCGTGGTCTGCTTCACAGCGGACATTGACAAACTCATGACGTAATTATTCTCGGCAAGCATCTCCCCTCCTGCGAAAACTTTGCAGGGGCCTCATGAATAAGTTAGGAGGCGTTATTGATGATGTTCTGGGTAAACAAGCGTAATAAGGAAGTGAAAAATTACATGAAAAGTTACTGTTGTATATAATCACGAATAAACACTTGCACCTATTTGGACGAAATTGCAATCAGTACTAACAATGTGCTGGTGATTTGATGAACTGTTAGTGCTGCAAGGTCTCAATTTAATAAAAACATTTCTTGATTATGGATGTTAAATATTTGTACACTTGTCAAAATTTACATCCTTAATCATTAGATGTTATTTCTCCTCACAGCATTTGTTAGGTGAAATATTTGAATCGCTCAATATATTTTATGTTTTCTAGTGGGTTCAGGGGTTATGTGAAGCTTTTACATGCAACAACAGATCTCATGTAAATCTTGACTTAAAGTTTTCGTGACTGCAGGAATTCATATTCTTTGCGTCCATCGGTAAAGTCACGTAGATAGAACAATTTTTATCGAAAAGAGACCAGATGGCTCAATGGGACACTGTCTACAGGAAAGCCACCCATACAGATGCCTACCTAAAACCTGACTCCCACCACCATCCATCCCAGAAGAATTCCCTCATCAAAACTCTACGCCATAGAGCTCGTATTTCCGACCATCACCACCTAGCCAGTGAACTGCAGCACGTACACCAAGCCCTCAAGATGAATGGATATTCAGACTACACAATCCGTAAAGCTATTACCCCAACCGTTGGGAAAGAACCATCTGAGGACCCAATCAAAACCATCACCTTGCCATACATAGCAGGGGTCACCAAAAATATTTCCAAAATCATGAGCAAACACAAGATCCAGGTTCCATTGAACACGGTACATAAAATGTGTGATCTGATCCCATCTGTGAAGGATGTGATCCCTGACATACAATACCCCGGCGTCTACAAACTAAGCTGTGTCTGCGGCAGTAGTTACATTGGGGAAACTAAGCGACATGTCTTGGACCGTGTTCGTGAAACATAAGGCAGATCTGAAACACGGTAGGACCAATATCTCAGCCATGGCTGATCATTGTTTTAATGCGGTGGGCTCACGCGAAATTGATTTGTCCAAGACGAAGGTACTTTGCAAACCCACTGGCTATCAACAATGATTTGTTCATGAAGCCATCCAGATATATAGACACAGACACAATTTCAATCATTGGAAGGAAGTTATTAACCAGTTTAAGTCCTAACTGGCTGTGATGTTTCCATCCTACCTTCCGATGTTAGGAGTTATTTTCGACTCTCTGATTTTACATTAACAGGTTGACACTAACACAGCCGCCGTTTACATTGACATGCTAATCTCTTACATTGACATTCTAATCTCTCTCACTTTAACATCACTAGCCCTGCCCATTTCGTTTATGACCCTTGGGTTACACCAATTTCAAACCTTTAAAACAGCCTGCATCAGCAGCTTTCCCCCTCTTTTTTCTCCTGATGACGATTGCTTCTGTTGCGATCGAAACGTCGTGATTTTTTAAAATAATTTATTCACTTTATTTATAGATTTTTAGTTTTATTGTTCTATCTACGTGACTTTACCGAAAGACCCAAAGAATATAGACCTCATGTACACTGGATTCTATGCATCTATCATGAGATTAACAATCTGATATGAGTCGATTTTACTCTTTGCGTATTGCAATACGTTCAGGACTGCTTGCCATGACAAGAGGGCTTCAGGAGAGAATTGGTGTAGTTTTTGCTATTCCTCCGTTGAAAGGGGAATGCTTTAACGTTTTCTTATTTTAAGCTGTGGATAGTATGCAAATATATATTTGTTCTCATTGTTTAGAATTTTTGAATGTTGTGTTGAGTATTTATTAGCGTGATGGTGGTGCATTGAGTGGCAGATTTGTGCCATAACGGTGTCACGTATGTGTGTGTGTAAACAAAAATTAAATTCGCTTGACCCCAGTGATTTACAGGTATAGATGTCAGCTGACGAATGGACGCATTGCTGCAGCGCTGACGGTGGTTGTGACAAACAGTGCTAGCCAATGGAAAAACAAAAAGTTGAAACCCTGCAATGGAAGCGCGCTCAACTGCGGGGAGGCCGTCAACTCGTTGATGAACTTTAATCTATTTTATCGTTCCCTCAGTGTGTGCGTGGGAACAAGGTGTGCAAATTGGCTTTATCTTATCAGTGGGAGCAATGGGTGGTTGGGGTTGGGGATATAAGTTTCACCTGAGCTTAGTTCAGCTGTATTGACAGTGCAGCCTGTAATCTGCGTGAAAGTTGCGAATCTAAAATATTAATAAAAATACACATATATTATGCATTTATATATTTACTAATAAAGAAATGTAAAAATGCCGCTTATCGGAGATTAATGGAAAAGTAAGACTTTTAAGTGGTGAACAGGAAAACCGCCTATTGTGATATGGGATGGCTGGGAAACTGAGAGGAAACTGCATGAGTAATCTACAAAGGTGGCAAGTTTAGTGTAATATTTTATTTTAAATGCTACATCAGAGAAATTCTCAACATGCTACTCGAACAGTCACGGTCATAGTCGGTGAGGGCACAGCCCTGCATCCACTAGAGGGAGCTTAAGAGAGGCCTTCTGTGGAAGACTTTCTTTTTACAGACTTGGCCTATGCTTCCACATTGATCAACCTGTTAAAAGAGGTGGTAGTACCCACGCTTTACCTCACCACATGCCATCAGCCGATCGACTAACTGTGGTGTAGCCGTTTACACCGCTGCGTGGACAGAGGCGGGGAAGTGGGGAGGAGGGATATTTAACAAACTTATGCCATTGATTAAACTGCCAAGCCGGGAGATGGCATCGCAACGACCTCAAGTTTGCAGGTCCATTGCGCTAAATAGTACAGCAACCCATAATAATCTACTGGACATGTGTGAAAAAGAGCTCCATCCCTCATCAGATTCCTCTGTTTATAAATATGTTCTTAAGTAGAGCATTGCCACGAATTTGAACGGAGCCATTTTATATTTTTGCGCATCCTACATCCCATAGTTTTATTTTTTTCAAACACTGTTTCAGGAGGTGGCGGCGTGGATTGGAGATCAGAGTACTGAGCCGGAACCATTGACATCCTGCGATCAAACATTAATCCCCGAGGCCACTTCAGATAGAAAGCAATGGTGCACTGGAATATATTGTGCACCAGGTCTTAACGCTTCACTGTGCCCATCGTGTTTACATTTTGTTCCGTTGCGCATGCCAAGGTCACGCGCTTGCACCTACGGAGTTAGAGGTGAAAAAAATACCCCAACATTGAAAAAAATGATTTAACTGGAGGTGGCCGGGTGGGATCAAAGACACTGAGCCAGTACAGCTGAGATATCCTGGGTTCAAATCCACCCATGATTAAACTGTATCTCAAGTGTAGCGGTTGATGTTCTCCCCACCCGGTCGTCATTTATTGCACAAAAGCCATCATGGTAATTTATATATTTTTTATACTTATTTTGCTTCATTGCATCTCTGAGAATTATAAAAAAAAATTGGGTTGCACAATGAGATGCACATTTCCGTGTGGCGAGGCTACAGGGGAAAGTGTGCCTCCTCTGAGTTTGTGCACTTAGTGTGTGGATAAATAAGGTCATTCATGGTAATCTTATCAGCATAAACGCGGTTGTCTGGTTTGGGCTGCGTGCTGAAGATTTCTTCCCAAGCCTTCGCCACGCGCTACTGTGGACTTCTTCAGAAGTTGAACATTATGAACTTGTACTTGGTCATAATATTACAAGCATGTCAGTAATACATCCTACCGCGTGCCGTTTTTTTTACACGCGGTGCAAGAGCTCAGAATCGATGCTTCGTCTCACGACACGCAGCCAATTGCACCATTGGAATAAAAATGTGGATTTTGTTATCGTTGTGTAAGACATGCCGATCCGCTTCTGATCGGGCGAACAACCAGCGAGCGCTGGCAGTGTTCGGGCCACATTTAGATGTTGCATTCCACACAAAACCTTGTCGCTCACGCCGCTAGTGGGACTTTGACTTGGTCCCCGGAGCCGAGTGCGTTCGATCTTTTAACCTCCCACATGCTGGGTCAGAGGCACACGGTGGCTGCCGGGAGCAATGTGTCCCTGACCACGGTAAAACGCCGATCACTTTCTTTGGCTTTGAAGAGCGGCAAAGTGAACTTATGACTGTTGGTCCTGACTTTGAACTTCAGCCAGCAGATGGCACAGTGGGGTGTAAGGGCTCCTGCCAAGGACGCCACACTGTGACCTGGAAAGTTATCTATAGGGTTGCCAAACTATTTGTCATTGGCTTTGGAATTATACAATCTTTGTGTGTATTGCGCCTCTCCCGTATGGTTTAAAGTTTCATGTTGTTATAAATGTAACTAATTAGGTTCGACATAACTGTTAATTTAAAGAATTGCTAATTGATTTTCAAGGAAAGTAACTGGACTTGGGTTAGATGGGTCGTCAGTGAGAGGAAAGATTGCTGGTGGACGAGACTCGCGATGGACTGTCTGAGAGGAAGATTGATGAGATTAGCTCATGTGCAGGTGTAAGATGAATCGTGGCATCACAGAGCTGTGAATGATGATGGTGCGGGAAGCCTTCATTCAGCAGTGGATAGATCATAGCGAATTTATTTTTGGCTACTTAGTTGACTAAAACATATTTGAGCCACGTATTCTTCCTTATTGGCGTTCGAATAGCAAAGTACGAGTCATCTTGGGTCACCAGATTGGATTCCATTTGCACTTCCTGCAAAAGCATGCGCAGGGCAGCAATCGGTGACGTGAGTGGTGGATTGCACTTCACACAGTCACAATTAGGCGACTCTTTAATTCGCCACTCACGTGGAGGAGGTAGCTGCTCGTCATCGCCTTGCTGACTGGGTAGGTCAGTTCGTTGTGATTTCTTCTGCCACACCTTCGGGGGATGATCACTCGGAATGATGTGCCTGCCACACCAGTGATTGATTGAATTTCCAATAATGTGACGCCACACCAGTGATTGAATGAATTTCCAATGATGTTCCCGCCACATTAGTGATTGATTGAATTTCCAATGATGTTCCTTCCACACCAGTGATTGATTGAATTTCCAATGATGTGTCTGCCACACCAGTGATTGATTACATTTCAAATGATGTGCCCGCCACACCAGTGATTGATTGCATTTTCAATGATGTGTCCGCCACACCAGTGATTGATTGAATTTCCAATGATGTCCCTGCCACACCAGTGATTGATTGAATTTCCAATGATGTTCCCGCCACAC
>CM025649.2:4940420-4981941 GCA_014621495.2 Entosphenus tridentatus
AGTGATTGATTGAATTTCCAATGATGTGTCTGCCACACCAGTGATTGTTTGCATTTCAAATGATGTGCCCGCCACACCAGTGATTGATTGAATTTCCAATGATGTTCCCACCACACCAGTGATTGATTGAATTTCCACTTTTCAGGCCCTCCCATATCATTTGTACAGTCTCGTTCACCACATTATTCTAAACGTTACAGTCATGTAACCATTAGCATATAATTTGCGTGAGCCTCAAAGAAATCGATTCTTTTCATCTTGTATTCATATTATCCGCATCAACAACAACAATAAAGATGGAAAAGCACGGTGCCAGGGTACACAATACGAGGTTAAATGGCCCAAACAAGCACAACGCTCTTAGTTCCTGAGTCGTGATGTAGGGAACGACAGAAAAACGAGGTGAAGAAGAGAGTGCAGAACAGGAAGAGACAGATATTGTTGGGTCTTTCGGTAAAGTCACGTAGATAGGTTCAAAGAAAATAACCCAAAATTACACAAAAACTACGACGTTTCGCCATTGGAACCTCATTTGCAGGAGCAAAATATGATAATTGTTTTTTTACCCTTTTATCTGGCAACAAAACGGACACTTTTTTTATGACGTTTCGATCGCAACACAAGCAATCGTCATCAGGAGAAAAAATAGCGGGAAAGCTGCTGAGGCAGGATGTTTTAAAGCTTTTAAATGGGTGTAGCCCAAGGGTCATCAGCGAAGTGGGTGGGGCTAGTGATGTTCATGTGATAAATTTGCATGTAAATGTGAGGTCGGAGAGCTACCTCCTACGACGACGAATCTGCGGAGGTGGCCATTGTGTTGTGAGAGATTAGCATGTCAATGTAAGTTCGAAGAGCCACCGCCACATCGAGGATAACGAGCAACGGTGGCTGTGTTCGTGAGACATTTAACCTCACCAACACAGCCACCGTTGCTCCTGTTCTCGATGTGGCGGTGGCTCTGCGATCTTACATTGACATGCTAATCTCTCACAATACAATGGCCACGTCCGCAGCTTCGTCGTCTCCTGATGACGATTGCTTGTGTTGCGATCGAAACGTGAGAATTTTTTTTAATTGTTTTAGATTTTTCTTATTTTTTGTCATTTTCTTTGAACCGATCTACGTGACTTTACCGAAAAACCTAAGAATATTAATTCCTGCAGTCACGAAAGCTTTAATTCAGGAAGAGACAGAACAAGGAGGGGATCATTTTAATCGTCTATATTTATCCTGGAGGAATCCGATGAACTGTGAAGTTCTTTTTCACAGATGTCCAGTAATAGGGGTGGGTGGTCGGCAAGTTACAACAACAAATAAAACCAAAAAAAACCTATGAGTGCGCAAAATTGCGAAAAGGTAAGTAAGGCGCTAAAATTAAGTAAAGTTGAAGAATTACAAGTACAAATTGCACGCAAGTACGTACATTCCTGCTGATTTGGCAAGGCAAATAAATGTGAGCTTGGGGGCAAGCCAGCAAAACAACAGCAACAGCAGTCCCAGACCACACAGTCCCTCAATTCAATTGCACATTAAAATGTAACTATCGATACACGGGTACGGTTATGTGTGGCTGTATCTGGCATCAATATTCTGCTTCAGGATATGTTTTTGAAAGAAGATTTACAGTGGTAAGGGAGGAAACAAGGTTATTCCAAAACGTTGGTGCTGCAGCGGCAAAGGGGAAGGAAGTGACGGGCAGAAAGTACTAAATAATTGATTCTTACACGCATGACATTATGCACGTGTCCTGAGCGTAAGGATCGATTTCAGCATTGAATCAACGCGGTGTAAAATGCCGAGTGCTAACATTGCGTTCACCGGCTGGGGATTGCTTAGGTCGTAGGTTTTTTTTTGCCGTGCAAAACGGGGAGCCGGGTGCAGTAGTAATAGGCCGAGGTTTGTGGTTCGTTCATATTTTCCATGCAAAGCGTGATTACGAAATCCCATTGGCTGAAATGGACTCGGGGGTGACTTGACCTGGCTTACGTGTGGTCGCTGACACGCACACGGCTGCACAAGTAATTCGAACCAGGGCCGGATTTATGAGAGCGAGCCAAATGGCACATTCGATAATGGCCCAAAATTCCAGAAGGGCCCGTGCAACAACAAAACATTCTTAAGATATAAGTAGGACTGTTTATTAATGCCATCGCTTAAATGTGAACTAAATTAGCAATGCTACCTTTATCTCTTGTTTGAGGAAGTTTATTTCAGTTCACCTTACGATCTTCCACAAACTTAGAATTGGTTTCGTTATTTATATTATTACAGAGTTGTTTATGCATTTACGTGCATTATACGGTGGTGTGTACCTGGCCACTGTGCAGCATCCCATTTGGACATTTTAACAAAAGTAGACTTTGTTGCCTGTAACACAAAGTGCTGAGTAACACACTCGACTCGGTTTGGGCTCTACGCCGTGCATAGCAGTCATCGCCTATTACTACCGGCAAACTGATTCCCAAGGTCAGTGATTAATATGCCTAAATCCGACACTGATCCCGCCACAGCGACAACAATGGGCTCTCTCAAATGCCACCTTGTGATCACGTTGCAGTCCAGTTTTCACTCTTTGCATATGCGATGCCATTGGGGTTGCCGTTGCCTGAGAGTGTGGTGTCCTCTGGTGGCCACACTGTGTTCGTGCACGTGACTGTATTGCTTTTATCACGGCAGAAATCACTCCCGCGGGTAATTGCATAGTCTGCAGCTTTTTGCCATTATGTTTAGATTGCAGTTCGTGTGTGTGCTCAACGGTGCTCCCGATTCGTAAATTCATGCCTTAGTAAAACATATTCTTCAGCTACAGACAGTCGTCAAATTGCATACGTTATGGGCTTACGTGTCCCCTATAGCCGCTACATTCACCACGATGTTACACATGTTGATTATTGAAACAAATATCGCGCGTAGTTATGAGGTATGATTAATTCATTAATAATCATATTAATATGCTCACAATACATACATTAAATATTGTGTGGAAGTAATTGATTATAAAATTCCTTTCTGCTTTATATAATGGGTTTATGTGGTTCCTGTAGCATATAATAGGTGTGTTTTGATCCAAATTGAGACATTGTATCACTGATGTTTGCAAAATTGCTGGCACACTTAATAGTGCTGATTATAATTCTGTACATTGTTCGAAGTTATTTATTAAGTTGGTTATCGTAACAGTGACATTTTCATTATTCAGCATCAATGTAGATGTTTTCAGCCGGTATAATTATCGCAAGGTGGCCCTGTTGGCGCATTGTAAGATGTGTCTGGGTTCGATTCATGACCTGGATGCTTTTCTGCGTGGAGTTTCTATATTCTCCCCCAGTTCTGCATGGGTTTTAAACTATTCTAAATTTGTATATTACCAGGTAAGGCCCACTGACCTATATAGATCTTGGTCAGAAGTGACCTGCCCACAAATTATAGCTTTACAAAGTGGATTATCATGTTGAAATGGATTTCAGTCAAATACTAGAAACATGTGTTTTTAGATTAGGAAGGAAAAACCGGGAAGGACCCAGATAAAAATCCATGCAACCAGGAGGAGAGAGAGACATGCAAACTCAAATATGCAGGCGTCAGGGTCGGGATCGAACTCACGACCTCCTGTATACCAGGCGAGGTAGTCGACATCTCGGCGCCGTGGGTTTCATCCTAAAGCTTCAGTTTATCAATCTCTGGCACAGTCAATGGCCCCCACAGTGTAACCGGTATTGGCCAAAACAACCCAATTCGGAAACATTACCGTGCAACTTACTCAATTGGAACCACACACACATAACCAGCAACATCACCCCCGACTGCAAAAAAAACTTGGCAGGACCCTCTTGTCTTGAGACCGAGTGATGCTCTCCTGGGTAAAAAAATAAAATAGCAGAAATAAAAGTAAACGACGTGCCGCGGGAAGACAGCGTGAGCTGTGGTTGTGGCTGACGTTCTCTGCCTTGTGTGTGTGTGTGTGTCTGTGCTTGCGCCCCCTCCACAGGATGTTTCTCAAGGCGTTCGCCCTCATGGGGGAGACACAGGAGCGTGAGCGGGTGCTCGTGCACTTCTCCCGACGCTACCACACGTGCAACCCCGACGGTGTCCCCTCAGAGGGTGAGAACGCTGTTTCTCTACTCGTGTGCGTGTGTGTGTGCACTTGACGCATGTATGGGAGCGGCGGTGCAGCGGTTAGCGCTCTGCCCTTCGAACCCGGCGGTCAACACCAGTGACGATTGCCTGAAATGGTCCTGAGCCTCCTCTAGGTCCACTTGGCCTCAAATGAGTACTAAGTCCGGTTTGTAAACATCGCCCTTTCAAAGATAAAGGCGACTGGGTGTGGTGCTGGCCACCCACCCCCTCGTGTGCTGTGCCGGCCTTCATAGGTGCTCGCAAACGGCACTTTCCTCAACAGTCTGTTCAGGCTATACGGGGGATCTTTGTCTTTGGTGTAATGATTTGTGTGCCTTGTGCCACCATTCTCATGTACAATGTCCAAGGCTCATCCTAGACCCCCACAGTAGGTCAACTCAAATGAGTGACTTGTGTGGTGGTAAACATCAGCACTGTGGAGTCAAAGGCTGTTGGGCTGGTGCTGGCCTTCACCACCCCTTGCGTTCTATAGTTCATGTATTAACAGTTGCTCAATAACAATATTTAACCCTCTGTCTATAGGCTGAAAGGGAGGGGAATGTTTGACTTTGTATTTTTTTTGTTTGGTGGGGAGTAGTCGTCAGTAGATTGCACTTTGTGCTCACAATCCCTGTGATCCACAGTGTATGATGACTGGCCATGCATGGTACCAATTGGACTCTTTCACTTTCCCTGGAGCTCCGTCAATTCAACTAAGCCTCCTTTGAGCAACTGGTTTCTGTCCTGTATGAGAATAAAACACATTACTATGGAGGGAGCTGGTAGAAACGTTGGGTTGCTCGGTCAATGGCCAGGGTCAACGGCGGCGTGGTGTATTCCGCAAATATGGCCGACTGAGGATGGGCCCAAGCCGGCGTGGGTAGGTTAAACGTTGAGTTTTATAAGGGCACCATGGGGTGACCAGCCCCTACCCACCCAGCCCCACCCTCCCCACCCAGCCCCTCCCCACCCTCCCCACCCAGCCCCTCCCGACTCTCCCCACCCAGCCCCTCCCCACCCTCCCCTCCCCACCCAGCCCCTCCCTCCCCACCCAGCCCCTCCCTGCACGACGGACGGACACAATAATCCCCTGTGGGCTGGTGGAACCAGTGGGTTCCTACCAGTATAAAGATGGCTGGATATGTATGGTGCTACATCACTGACCACTTCAATATGAAGCAGAAACACTCCAATATTTATCAAATCTTATTGTGGTGCTTAGTTTCAAAAAATAATATGAATTCCTTTCATATACCCGGGAAAAGCCTTACTGAGTCTCAATACTCTTTTTTAGAAGAGGCGTTTAACTTATATATTTTTAATGTGAATAAATCCCTTATAAGCAGTTGCATTTGGAGGCCCAGCCCTCTTTTCTCTCCGCCTGATGAAGACCGCTTGTGTTGCGATCGAAACGTCGTGTGTTTTTTGTTTAAAAATTTTATTTTATTTTTTATTTATTTAAATTTTCTACCTACGTGACTTTACTGAAAGAACCAAGAATATGAATTCCTGCAGTCACGAAAGTTTTAAGTCAAAAATCAAACCACGTTTTTTATACTTTATATAAAGGTTTGGCCAGACCAATACATCGAAATCGGTTTAAACCATGCTTTCATCAAATGAGTGAAAGCTTACCTAAACACTTCTGCAGATTATGAAGTATAGGATGCAAATGTTTTAATTGCTATGCAATCACGCATCTGAATTTTCAGTAAAAATCCAAGGCCGTCCGATTGGCAGCTCAGATTTAAGAGCCCTGCGTGGGTTTAGGTAACTTCGTGTTTTAATTCTCACCCTCCGTGCAACGCAGCACATGAAATTGCCACGCACGCGGCAGACTCCCACGTCATTGTACAGTACGCGGTTTGTTTTTTCATTGCCATGTATAGTACGTCGTGTTTTCGTTTATGTCCACATGCTGTGCGTGGTGTGTGTGGGGTGTGTGTGTGTTAGGTGTGTGTGTGGGGTGTGCATGGGTATGTGTGCATGCGTGTAGGGAGCGGTAGGGGAGCGGTTAGCGCCCTGCGCTACAAACCCGGCGGCCCGAGTTCGATTCCTGCTCATGGCCAACACCAGTGACGATTATGTGAACCGGTCCCGGGCCTCCCCTAGGTCGACTCAGCCTCAAATGAGTACCTGGTGCAGTGTGTAAACATCGCCACTAGGGAGACAAAGGCGGTCGGGCGTGACGTTGGCCACCCACCCCCCCTCGTGTGCCGTACCGGCCTTCATAGGTGCACTCTAACAGCACTTGCCCCAACAGTCTGCTCGGGCTATACGGGGGATCTTTTTGTGTGTGTGCGCGTGAGCGGGTTGTTTGATTTATTTCGTAGCTGTTGCCCGTAACACCCCTACCCCCGCAAGAGCCCTGTTCAGACGCCCTTTCGTTTTTTTTTTATTTCCGCCAGCAATTGTTCTGCCGTACACCCTGCGGTAATGAGCTGGGACCTGCAGTCCTTTGCGGAATGTACTTTTCTGTGAGCACTGCCGCTCACAAACAAAATACTCTGATGTGTCATCCGCAGTGGTTGTTTTTTTTATGTTCGCATTAGTTTCAAATCCCTGCCACATTTTTCACGAGCGGAAGCGGCAGCGAATGTATTTCCGAGCGGCGGGAGGTCACACGCGCGTGACGGATAGTGGCAGGCCCGTAAAATGAACCCCCCCCCTCCATTTAAAAAAAAAAAAAACCCCCCCCCCCCGCGGGGCGGGGGGGGGGGGGGGGGGGGCACTTGCACCCTGGGGTTTACCGCTTGCCCGGGTGCTGTCTGCTGACACCCGCGCCGTTACTAAAGATTCGGTGAGCATTGCTAGCGCCCTCATTTATGGCAATGATTTTCACATTTTTTGGCTACTACTGTAACACCCCCCCAACCCCCCCCCCTGCCTGACCCAACGTCGTTCTGAGAAATAAATGTACGAATAATGAACATCAATATTTTAACCAATTGTCCATTTAGTGAGGTGCCCTGACTAGCTAAGTAACCTGCAAGCGAATAAAATTAAAAATACAACACACGCTCTACACGCGTCACGTAATTTGTTCGCTCTCGCTGGTTACTCTTGGAAACAACGTTGTTGACGATCAATTAACGTAAAAAGGCCTTTTATATCGTTCGAGCTTAACATGTGGATTAAAATGTTATCTTAGTTATTATTTTGGCCGATTCATACATGATTATTCACCAATGATTCTCACCTATGACATAATTTTACACGTTTATCAATCACCTTGCGGAACCTCCTGCGACATTGCCACGTACTCCCAAGGGTCCGCGTACCCCCGATTGAGAACCACTGGGTTAGGCGCTCGGGCTGTGCCCCGCCAGTGAGTCATGAGTCATGAGAACTCCCCCCAACACATTCATAACAGAGGGTTTTTTGTTTGTTAGATTGCGTAAATATAAATGTATCGTTAAAACCGCCACCATGGGACACTGCCGATTAGTAAGGGTTGTCACATATTTAAAACATGCCAATTCATCACCTGTACAACACCAACACACCGGTGTGTGTGGAGAGTAAAACCACGACATTTGCCATTAGAGTACGACGTTTTGCTGGTAATTACAACCAGCTTCAACAGGTGACAGCCAGAAAACCCCTGTATTATGGAGAATATTGGTCGCGAAAGCCCTATGTGTTAATCCAACACATTAATCGCTAATTCTTACGTGATTAGGTTTCTTCTTGATTATTGTTGTAATTTTCACCCGCTTTTATTTAGATTGTGCTATCGGTGTCATGCCACGTGATGAACAAAAATAAAATCTATTTAGACACTCTGGCAGAGAGAAAAGCAAACCCTGAGCGTTGGAGAATTTTTCCAAGGAAGCAGACCCTTGCCAAGCGACCTTCGCGATGCAATCATTTGGTCCTCACCGTGGGAGGTTGCACCTCCTCCCCACACCGCCACTGTTATTGCGTGACAATCAACGCAGTGTTATTCTCAGAACCACAATGCAACCAAATTGGGCATTTAACAGAAACATTTTTACCTGAAAATATTACAAAAAAACAATGTTCATCAGAAAACATCTTTAACATTTCTATTTTGCCAGGCCCCATGGTTTCAAGTGCAGTCTCCCAACGCCTATCCACTCTTTTTCTCTGGCCTCTCTATTTACAGGCCCTTAAGAAGGTTCGTTGGCTGAAACGTCACCTATTGTAAATATTTTTGTTCCTTTTAAGACCACAATAGCGTTATTGATGAACGTGTCCAATTTTTGTTGTTGATTGTGCACCACTGCCAACGCAGCAGCATCGCCACATAATTAATAAAAACAATTTAGACCATCGACTATGTCCACTTGAGGAACCAGTTGAATCACCAGTGTCTACCTGGATCGGCACCCAGAATCTTAAGCCTCAGACGCCAGCTCATTACTTTGACCTCCGAACCACCCCCGCCCGCCTCAACGCAGCGAATATTTGATTTAATCTCCGATGATTGTAAAATTGACACCTTCCTTAAGTGGCGCCAATTTTATACTTGCCCTGTCAGCCTCCGTGTCTTCGCAGTCAAAAGGGCAATTCACCGAAAATTTGCCATGGCAAAGGCCGGTGCTTGCTTCCTTCATTTGTCCTCTAGAGCCAAACTCAATTTACATTCAGATACATAATGCATAGCGTATTCTGTTGCTCGCTTGAGCTATGTGTTTGCTGTGTAAATTTACTGTGCTTTGTGTATTTGGCCGCCAAAAGTGGCATGAGCTTCCAGGTTTGAATTAAAAAACGGATACATCAGTCAGGCTTAAATTTTCCAGCTTGAACGCTGTCTGTTTTTTTTTAAAGGGAATTCTGCCTGCGTCGTTTGTTCTCGTCCCTGATTATTCCGTCTCTGCGAAATTATTCAACAGACGGAGTTCACACGCTCACTTGTGCCCTGATGTTGCTGAATACGGATTTGCATGGACCCGTGAGTATATTTCACAATGGTATTAATATGACTTTTTCTTAAGCACAATGGATCAAATTATGTATACGGCTGCGTATTTCATTGTTAGCGCTGTGTTTTGCTTCTGTTCATCGCCTGCATAAAGCCTTGATGTCTAACTTTAGATTAGCGATAACGCGTGCGTTTGGCGAGTCTGCGAGCGTAATGTGTACTTTGTGTTACACCACTCGTGTAGACTGGACGAGCAAATGCAGCCCGCGGTTTAAATCAAGGAAAATGTTAGGGAAGTATTAACACTTACCGTAGTTCTCCTTGATTTATCCAAGTAAGTCCACTGCATGGTATTCAGTGATGCAAAGCAACGGTTACACATGCAGGGTTTCAGCAGTGCTGGCGGAGTCCACTCGCCACCGAGAGTCATCCCGATCAGCGATTGTCATCTATAAAATAAAAACTCTCCTGAATCGTCCGTCACATTGGGGCTGCTCGGCTTCCAGATTGAATGCGGTCTTCGTGGGCTTGAGTTTTCCTGGTGCGCGTCGAATTACGTCGGCTTAGTGCTACCGGCTCCCACAATGCCTTGTATGTACGTACGTACGTTGAACTTCTTTCGCACCGTATATAGCCAACTGTGCTAATCGGTGCGGGGGAAGGACAACAAACTAAACACAAAAAGCAGTTTAAAAAAAATGAGTTTTCAATTTAGATTATTTAAAAGTGCATACCTCCAGTGGCTTCCTAATCTCGGAAGGAAGAGCATTCCAGACGGCCGCAGGAGCGCATCCGAAAGCGTGCGATGCAGTGATCGTCTTCGTTCGATGGCTAGCCAAAAGCTGCTGCGAGGATGACTGGAGTTTGCATGATGCTTTACGTCCCTTGACGAGATCAGCTACTATGTGACTTAGCTGTTAATGAAAGTACTGCGATCAGAGCTCAAGTGATGTCGCCAGAGCATGCCTGACAGTGACTGATGGCTGAGATTGTGCCATCGCGTTCTTTATGGTTTTAAGATGAATTCGGCAAGATTCCACCTCGGAGAATTGTTTGCATTATTTGAACTGCCGTGTGATGATACGTCTATGGAGAGGGGGTCGCTTGAAGGAATCTCTGAAGTTCTGTCATATTCACTTCTGTGAACCATCTTCTAACACAAGGTAATTGACTTCACGCTAATAAATTTCGATTTAAAGCTTTCGTGACTGCAGGGATTCATCTTCTTGGTTCTTTCGGTAAAGTCATGTAGAAGGGAGATAATAAAATAATAAAAATAAAACATAATACGTAATATTGTATTATTTTATTATGTTTTATTTTTATTATTTTATTATCTCCGTTCACGCTAATAGTTTCACGCGGACATTTCTCCATCTTACGACATGATGTTGACTGTGCATATGAAGTAATATTTGAAGAAAATTAGGACACAGCCTGAGTGTGCCGCAGCTGCATATTACGAGTGGCTCGTTCTCCGGGTTGCATCTTACCGATCATTGGGTCCATTGCTTAGACCTCATCGCTGCTTTCCACACGAAAGTGGAGCCGTTTCTTACGCGTGACGTCATCTCATCTCACAATTCGTCTACGCGCTCCTCTGATTTGCACTTCGCCCGCTGCACTTGACACCCCGTCCCACGCACAGCTAACAAGAATCCCCCATAATTAGAACACTCTTGATTTATTTCATGCTCATGCATCCAAATCGTAAGTGCAATGCTGAATTGTATCTCTTGCTTCAACCGTTGCTCCCTCTGTGCCTCTGCCCCCCTCCGTGGGGAGCGGGGAGGGGTAGCGGGTTAGTGCGCCGCGCTACGAACCCCGGCCACCCGAGTTCGATTCCCGCCCACGGCCAACACCGGTGTGACGAATATCTCAACCGGTTTTTGTGGCCTCCCCTAGGTCCGACTCGGCCTCGGACGAGTACCTGGTGCGAGACTAATAATACGCGCCATCTGGTTCACCTTGGACGTTCAAAGTCCCGTGGCGTCATTCGCAAGAGTGGGCCGTTGTGTGCCGGCGGTGCTGTCCAACCTTGCCACGTTTGAAAGATTACCCGCACGGTACTCAGATTGCGATTGCACTTGGCAATCGTCGTCCCCCCACCGCAAAATCTTGGCAGGGCCCTCCTGATGCAAAGAGTCATTAGACTCGGTGAGGCTTTCCTGCTGGATAAACAAGAAGTGATAATTATTCATTAGCGTGAATTTGTCACACAGCAGTTGTACGACACGGATACTTCTCAATCGCTGCCCTCCATCGCTGGATCTTTGCATCTTTCTTACACTTGTTACTCCTTCTTTCAGTCTATCCATCTTTTTCTTCATACAATATAAATGTTTATCGGCGTACGCCAATCTCTGCGACCACTGGCTGATGCGCTGTCTCTTCTCCCCTCCGAACCCAAAGAACATTGGCAAGAAGATGAACTGCCAGGAGTTTATCGACAACCTCGTTGGACTCAATGACGGCCGCGACTTCCCCCGCGATCTTCTCAAGGTACGCCAGCACCTTACATTACTCGAGCGGCCTAGAGCTTTGCAGAGGTGCGGACGAGGAAGGTGGACAGGGTTTGGGGCCTTTTAAGGTCAACCGCCGCAGGCAGCCATTACCGGCAATGGTGTCGGCATTTGCCGCAACCTTTTCCATGGAAAAAAAAAGTGCTTTTCAAATTTCGGAACATCTCAGAGCTACGAAGCTCGCCGATGGTTTTATCGGGTTGTGTTGTGCGCGTTGTTCGGCGTGGTGTCCGACGTTTCACTCCACCTGCTCAGGAACTAAATTGAGCAGCTTGCCTGCCCAATCAGAGTAGAGAATGGGGCAACAGCAGCAGGAGCCGACGATCCGTTACAATTGAGGAAGAACGCGATCTTGCTGAAGTAAATTTCCGAAGAAGCTCTCGGTACGTGGACCGAAACGTTGAACATCGTGCCGAGCGATACGCGTACGGCCAGAAAACACGTCTGAGAGCTCCACAGCGCAACCGCGAATACAAACGCAGTCCTCGCGTCATCGATCATAGACAGAGGTCACGTGATGACCCAAGGTTACGTGCTCTGTCGACCAATCATTGTTCATCAAACACACTTTTCAACAAGCTCATTTTTCATTGGCAAGACAGAATTTTATCACTCGACACCACAGCAATACCAAGTTACCACCGTTGCTCATACTAAATGCATTGCCGGTAACATTTGCCGGTAACATTTTCCCGAAAATTGCCCTGTTGATCTTTAGCAAACAAATACACCCCCATATGTGAGTGGTCCATGCCAGTCTGTCTTCTCAACCTAGCACAGTTTCAATGCAAACACCCTACAATGGAATTTAATATTCCGGTCCACCGTGTTGATGAAAACCCTAAACAGTCCTTGATAACAAGAACAACGACAAAAGCTCAAAAGGTTTCCTGCAGTTGTAACGGGGACGCTTATCAGTGCTAACTCGGGAATGATTAATTCACCCCGCCGCGTGAAATCTCTCAACAGCAATCTGTGCTCGGTTACGAATGGGGTCGGGCTAACCTTGCAGTGGGGCAAACCTCCACCCATCTTCTTTGCCACATGCTCCATCACCAATGAGACACTGCGGGCCTTACGGGTCAGCCCGGCCTCTTTGGTACATTCCTGCACACGGTCGCTGTGGACCGCGTGGCGCTTTGAAACGGTGCGAAATCAACAACTTCCTGCGTGGCCAGCAGAGGGCGTGCTTGTTTACGTTCCAACCCCCTCGGCTTTGTCGTTCCGCACGCCGGGTGAATTTTGCCGGCGAGGAGCCAGCCGGTTTTGCGTTCGCGTCGTCGCCGCTCCGATCTCGCGACGAGCCGATCGGCTCGGCAAACGCGAGTGGGAGCGTGAGCGCGCCTCGCGAGGCGACATCCGTTTACGATGAATCGCTCCTCCGGAAACGTTAACGCGGTGGCCGCAACCCGAGTAGTGTTTTTTGAGCTTCGTCCACTTTTAATATTTCAAGCACGCCCCCGCGCACACGTTCGGTGAGGTTAACCTTGGCGAGTAAAACGCGAACGGCGATCTAGATCAGGCGGCGAGCCACTGGCCGCGCGGTGAGCCACGCGTTGAGCCACGCGAGCCGAGCCACGTGAGCTGAGCCACGCAACAGACACAGCCTTCTGGAACACGTGGGGGGAGTGGGGAGGGCAGCGGCGGTGGCGGCAGCGAAGTAGCCGCTGTGAAGACGAGTGACGAGGCACAAATCGTGCACGGAGTCCGTAGGCTGGCGTCCGTAAGTGGCGCACAGCGGCACAAAGCCGGCACCGAGCCGAACCCGAGTTGCGCTCGCTCACACGCTCGCAAATCTCCCGCCAGTCGCACTTTTTTCTGGCCGATGACGCGTTGTCGTATTCGCGTCCTTCCTCGTAAGGGTCGATGTGACCCTGGTATATAGTTCGAGGTACGCTGCCCTCTGTGGTGTAATGGTCGGCAGCACACTGAACATGCAAATCAGAGGTCGCTGATTCGATTAGATCTCCCGGCACGGCAGTTGAAACAATGGGGTCTGCTTTATTTAATCCACCTCCGCCTCTGTCCACCCAACCGTATAAATGGGCACACCGCAGTTGATTGGCAGGCCGTGTACGGTGGGGTAAAGTGTGGGTGTTCCCACCAAGATATCAGCCTAGAAGGGGGTCCCAAAATAACCACGGGGTGGGTTATCTTGATCTCACTTTTGTGGAGGTCATTCCTCCAGTAGTGGCATGAGCAAGCGTAATTTGGGGAGATGGAAAAGTCCATCCTGTGTCCTGTCACACCGCGGATCTTTTATTACCGCCACAGGCATTGGCACGGCATGTGAATGCAAACTCTGTCGTTATTGTCAATTGTTCTATCTCGAACATCAATTGCCAGAGTGAGTGCACCTTTTACTCATTAATCACACTCAATCCTGGGTGACGGAATTTCAACAAATCAGGTTTGTAGACAAATTTACCGCAACGTCTCCTCTGCCACTGATAGGTATTGCTAAGGTGACATTTTAGTTTTAATAAATGGTGTCATAGGTTTATTTCATTTTTATTAGCTTACAACCTCTGGCATGCTTTTGTGCTGCGTGTGAGATGGGTGCACAAAATCTCCCACTGGCTATGACCCAATAGAGAGCACGGACACATTGCCCTGGTCATTAGAGGAGCCGTTGTGTTAATTGCCTTGGTCCCCGGCTACAATTTATACAGCCATAGTTTAGTTAACATCCATGCTTTCAGAAATATCATCAAGGGCCTTTGGGGTTTGGGGGTGGGGGTATGGCGGATAACGTTGTGCTGCCCAGACCTCTCCAGCGAAGTGGAGAATTGGGAAGACAAAAAATATGTTGCTATCATCTTGGCCTGCCTGTAGATATACGACTCGCAGAGCTAACCAACATCGGCTGGACGCATTAACAAGTGCGCGCGAATATTAAACCCTGACCTGATTAGAGCACGGCTCGCTGGCTTTAGAAGGGCTATGAGGCTTGCAGACGCAGTTTAATGGCACAGGGGGTGAAGCAAGGAGGCAGTGAGCGCACTGTACCCGTGTCCTCAATGGCAGGGTGGCCGCTAATGGAAATATTTACACATCACCTGCACCCGCGGACCTTTCGGAGTAACGATGTAATTTTCCCCGGGGAGTATAACCGTTCCCGGCGCGCGCGTGCGGGTGCGGCGTCTGATAAGGGTCAGCGTGCGGAGCCGGTGCCGAGTGGGTCGGCGAAATTTCCTGGCTGAACCTGGCCGCACTGAGTGATGTGCGGTGAGCGGGCGAGCGGGACGAAGCGAACAGCCCGTAGGGCCGGGGAAGGACTGAAAATTAGGTTCGTGGGATTTAAGTGCTTTGGCGTTCATTTCCACTTTCAGCGATTCGTTTAGCTGTGAACAGCCGCCGTTGAATAATAAGACTGTGACGTTCCAAATTCGTGACGCATTATGAGGCTGAATTGAGCGTTTGTGCGTGACGGATGATTTACGTGATTGTGTGCGCGTTGGACCTAATCGGGTGAGGCCGTGCCACAGCGATTGACAAAACGTGCTGTGAACCTGGCGACTTCAGTTCGATTCCTTGCCATGGCGAACATGAGTGGCAAACGGTAACCGAACCGGTCCTGGTGCTCCCTTCACTGGCCAGCGTGGTGAAGTATGGTTGAACAACCCACGTGATCGACAGGGCCTTGGGAAGCCTTTATGTAGCAAGCACAATGGCCTGGCAATGACCGATGGTTATTGTTGGTTGTAAAATTAAAGGCTTTAAGAGATCTTTGTTTGATGCTATGCTTCTACTGTGCCTATACCATGCTGTGTTTGTCGAGGGGGTTGTAATCAATCTTGGAGGGACAAAATCATAGAGCAATAATTATTCAAGTCGGATGAGGAAGAAAATTATAAAATAAATGAGGCAGGCAAGCACAGGGCGGCGTACTTTTGTAAAATTAAACATTGGCAATGAAGAGCAACATATCCATGAATGCAGTGAATTATGTTTTCTCTTTCATTGCATTTGAGCTGCCGTAACTCGTGGACTCAAAAAAACATAGAACAAAATCTGAAAGTGCCCAAAAAATGCAATAGACTGTGACTAATGCCATGGACAAGGCAACATCATCACCCCATCTCGCTTCTCTTATTTCTTGCTATGTCCCGTCTAGGCCCCAGCGTTCATAATCCGTGTTCAGCCACGTTTCCGCTCCCAATCCCTCCTGGCTCCCCTCTATTGACATGAACTCCCACTCCGCATCACGCAGGCAACTTCACTAAACCATTTTTCGTTCCTCCCTTAAGACTCATCTTTTTTCAACAGAAATTCGCTCTATTACTTCCTATCGCATCCTTAAAAGCTTAACCATCCTCCCCCTCCTCCCTAATCTCGCCAGCCCCTCCTATCCCTATCATCACCCTTCCTTGCCAGCCCCAACACTAAAACGCCATCCCTTTTCCCCATCTGCCAATGACTAATGTACCATTTTTAATTCTTGTACAGCGCTTTGACAAACGTCTTATTCTTCTTCTTTCTTATGGCATTGTGAAAAGCAACAGTTTTTATTTTTTCTTAATGATTGTCGTAAATGAATGCAAAGGTTTCTCATCCAGTCCAATGATGTGGTTGACGCAATGTGGATTTCAGTGATACCGC
Source organism: Entosphenus tridentatus (assembly GCA_014621495.2). NCBI lineage: Eukaryota > Metazoa > Chordata > Hyperoartia > Petromyzontiformes > Petromyzontidae > Entosphenus > Entosphenus tridentatus. The sequence continues at coordinate 4,956,549 of CM025649.2, forward strand.
CAGGATGTGCATAGATGCACGCCTTATTTAACATCCTAGATTAGATAATATCACGCAGATCCTGCACTGTTTTGGGTAGTAATTTTTTAGTCCATAAAATGAATTAAATTGAGGATCGTTCTTCCGTTCAGACAGTGAGCAGCCACATGCACATTTGAGTTTTATAGTGTTTGAATTTAATTTTAAGTTATCAGTTGGCATCACACCAAGAGATGCAGGGATTTTCTTTCAGACTTCTGTGGAGCGGATTATCACCCCGAGTTAGAGAATAGCATGTGAAAGATGATATGATGGACCTTTTTTTCCCCGAGATCTCTTTCCGTGATGTCTTACTCACAATTTGGAGCACTACACTTTCCCACATCCACCATTGTAGAGTGTTTATTTTTTTTTACACAGCAGTCAAACCAAATTCTTTTTAATCCCCGGAGCGGTAACATTTGGCCAAATTGCATGGTCGTCGGTAACCTTAACCGCCCGCGGAAAACCGATATCGCCGGGTCTACCTCTGAGATCCATTTAACCCATTCTGATGATGTACGTGTATATCATCAAAACGAAACCAGAATAAAAACTTAAGTAAACGAACTTTATTGGCACCTAGGCTCCCACAAGGCCACGCGGCAGGGCGTGTGGCACAGTTTGGCGCCAGCTGTCATCGACTGCGGTTGTGCAGCTGCAGTTCTCTGCTGTAAGTACAGTGCCTTTAAAAACATCGGCACTACGCCTCCCAAAATGAAATTAACGCTGAGACGCAACTTGTATGCATGTTGAATTTCTTTTCCACCGTATGTAGCCAACCTTACTAATTTCGGAACGAGATAGGGTTAAATTATTGGATTGTCTTATTTGAACTAAGAAAGAGCTCGTTGAGAGCAGAAGTATAATTTCCAAGGGAGACCTGTGGCCTCGTATCCAAAATAGAGGAAGAGGCACAATTTCACACACACCCTGCTATTGAGACGTCCGTCGCAATGGTGATTCAACCAGCTTCATATCTTGAAATTCTCGGACCACTTTAAGTGAAGAGCCAAATGTAATTTGTTTGTTTTTATTAAACACTCGTTGGTGATAAAGCCGAGACCATCGCCTTACTACAATGGATGACTCTTTAGTCACAGCCGACTGAAAGTCAGATTCGAGCCCAGGATGTCTGCAGTGATGTCTCAGCGCTCTGACTTGTTACACCAACTGGACCACCTCGCACGCCCAATGTTTAATATTGGATCAGGGAGATGATCATCCACAATCGTAACATCATCTCACTCGCTGGCTTTTTTGTTTTGTTTTTGCACCGTCGCCAATGTTATTCAGGCCGACTGGCACCACTCACTGATCTCACGGTTTGTAGGTTTCTAATTTTCTGGTTCAGTGGCTGGTTCTATTTTTTCTCTCTCTCTCGCCATCCACGTTGTCAAAAACTCGTTTATATTTTTTTATTTTTACGATAACTCAAAACAAAAAAAGAAGTGTAGAGAAGGGGAAACAGTCAATAAATATGTGCGTCCGTGCGTTGTGTTGGCACGCACGTGCAATGCGTCTTTAACCCTCGTTGCGATTGCAAATGCGGGCAGCGGTGCGTTACATACTCCAGTCTGTGTTTGCAGCAGCGTTGCCGAAGCAGCAGCGTTGCTGAAATTCTAAATTTTCGTGAGGAATTGAAGGTCTGCAATGCAACGTCACACATCTACTTTCGCTGATGCTCAGCGCGGTGTTTGTTGATGGTGGTGTGGCTGTCATTTTCTGTTAGTTGTCTACATCTGAACTTTTCACACATCCGCCTATCCGTCAGTCCCAAGTGAGTCAGATATACGACATTGTACTCCGCCTTCATTTTTTATTGTGTCTGCCCTCGAAGGCCTGTTTATTCTCTCTGCCACGTGCATTTTTTTTTATTATCCAAAGTCGGTTAAATGCATCGCCATTCATCGATTAAACACGTGAGACCCGATGGAGATAAGTTTTCTGTTTTTCCAAGGGCACCTGGCTAATCAGAGTTATTTTAGAAGATTCTGATCGTTTAAAATAAAGTTATCGGCAATGAGAACACTATGGGCGGAGCAGTGGTGCAGTGCAGTTTTGAGCACACCACATTGTGATCTCGGCAAACCAAGTTCCACGTCCCGGCAATGGCTAACATTGGATGGAATTTTTTATCTGAACCTGACCTGGGATACTCCCTTTACCCCAACCCCTCCTGACCAACATTTGTTTTATGCGTGGTCAAACAACCCCTGTACACAACACAGTATCGGCTCACCTTCATCCCGGCAAGTGGATTGACAAAGGGCTGAAAATATGGAAACAATCATTACACTTTGGATTCAGGATAATTTTACCGGGAGCTCATGCAAACAATGTGAGGTTACCTGAAGCATATTTGGATGGGGGTGGGGGGCGATCTAATGTCTACGTCATAGCGCTACACGAGGCACTTTGGTAATTCCCAGAATAAATTTCTGGACGGTTGTGAGAATTGATTCCCCTTTTGCGTACTACAGGCTCGGTGTGGTGAGCGAGTCGACCGCCGGGCTGAGCCGGCGGTACAAAGGCTTTCTTGTTTAGCTCTGCAAATCAATGGGCTTCTGCATGAACCCTGCTGTTTGGTACACAAGGGCGCTTTTGGAATCTTGAGGTTGCGTGACGTGACCTCGTGAGCTGCCTGGTAATGACATCTTAGCTGGGCCTTGCCGCACGCCTTCCCCCGTTCACGCCACGCTCGCACCGTCCTCTTCTTGGGGGCGCCGGCGGACTCGGCATGGGCGTGCGGTGCCGGCCTGGCAAGGAAGGTAGACTTGTTGTGGAGAATCAGACCTTGGAGGCGTCGAGGATTTAGATTCAAATTTTTAGGTGGGGGAATGCAAGTGCGTTTGATGCCGGCCGTGCTAAAATAGTTCTTGTCGCGTCTGTGACATCCGTGTGACCGCGTGTATGAAAGGTGAACTGAGGTTACCTGAAGCATATTTGGATCTCGCAAATTTAAAATTCACCGGTACATTAGGAATGCGCGCGCCTTTCACTACCGAAAGAGCTTTGTAACGTTAATGAACGCCTAGAGGCAAAGCAACAAAGCCATTGCACTGGGCCTGGGACAGAATCAAGAGGAAGTTGCTTTGAACCTCTTCTGAAAATGTACACACATCTTCACTCCTCCTTTCTCTCTCAGGGTTTTTATTTTCTACCCAGTTTTTGTCCGAGAAAAACATTTGCAATATCGATTCCCAGCAGCGATGCTGTAATGGTTCGTAATGGATAGTGCACTTGACTTGCAATCCAGAGGTCACCGGGTTCGCTTTGACCTCCCGATCCAGCAGTTGAAGCAGTGGGGCAAGTATCGTAAATCCCCCCACCACCACCTCTGTCCGCCCAGCAGTGTTAACGGGTACGACCACAGCGAGTCGATTTGCAGCTCGTGCATGATGGGAAAAAGTTGTGGGCGCTCCCACTTCTTGAAAGATGTCTGGCCGGCATGGAAAACTAGACCAAATACCCTTGAGGAAGGCCCTCTCCAGCCCCCTCTTCTGCCAACAGTAACGTGGGCAAGACATTTCAGGGCTGCACCTTTAGCTTTTACCCTCCGTATTCTTTTTAATGTTGATGTAACTTTCTGACCCGACCCCTACCGGACATCTGTGAAGAAGAGCTTCATAGCTCATCGGATTTCTCCAGGGTCCATACAAATATTCTGATTCTGTTCGTATGTATGGACAATCCCGTACGAAGCCATGGAATACAGATATCCACTTTTGGAACTCTCCGCATGGGATGTTGTCTCTATACATTTAGTAGCAGACGCAGGGCGTTGGGGGCACACAGGCGCATAACTGACCGACTGTACCTCCGTCTACGGCTCCGCACTTTGAATCTAGTTTGACAAACTCATTTCTTTAGAACTGATTTTTGTGTTTGGTTTGTTGTCCTTTCCGCGCACCTCCGATTAGCATGGTTGGCTACGTAGAGTGCGAAAGAAGTTCAACGTAACATACCTACAAATGGCCACGGGTGTAGACCGCTGAAGTTCGTGCCACAGCCGCGCTGACACTCGGGCGCTGAACGTCGCTGTCTATCGGCGCAATAGCGGCCGCTTGCTCTTGTGTTACCTCTCAACTGCCACTTGTGAGAATCGCTGAGCCCGCCACTGCATTTGTCTTCACTCCCCGTGTTCCACCTTGGATGTTTGTGAAGGATTTGCGTTTTGTTTCACTTGAGAAGTGATTTTTTTTGTTTTGAGTTGGTCACAGTTCAAAGTCATTATTCTCTGTTTTTTAGTTTCCTCGCTCCACTTTTCTTCGGTGTCGTGTCACGAGATGAAGCAAGCCCTCTCGCAGACCGAGGAGTCGCTCGTTCGTAGAGAAATGGCCCCGCAAAAAGTGATTTCGCAGAACCGCTTCTGAGATCCATTAAACTGATTACGTTGATTGACTTAATTTAAACCGGGAAAGATTCTGGTTTGGAGAGCAATGGGGCATGATTACATGTGAATGCCTTACTTATATTTCCTTGTCTGACTACGCAGGTGCGACCGAGTGACCTTGGTGTGCACACTAAAACCAAAAATGCACAAACGATTGACGGAGCGAAGTGTTAACGAGATATAGTGCGCGATAAATTGCGGCGCTCGCCGTTTGCTTCACAGCCGGAGTGACATTAAGGGACTAAAACCTTCGTTCGTGCATCCGCTTTGACATTGGCTCTCTATCTCCGAGCGAGGTAACGCCCACGCGGCTTGACACATAATTTACAATGGCATCGCTTGGAGGAGTCCACTGACGCAACATCTCTGATGTATTATAGTCACTTACAGCGGTTTCTCCAAAAACGGCCTCAGCCACAAGTATCGCCGGGTTTCACAGATTCAAAACAAACACTGCGGGGGTCCGGGTATCCTCAGATTTTCCAAATGGAACTTCTGCATTTGTGGGGAAATAAAAAAAAACACTCCTTTTGTCTCGCTCTTTTTCGCAAACCAAAAAACAATGACGCGTGGTAATTTTTTCGCTCGATGGGGTTTTTTTCCCGATTCCAAAGTGTTCGTTGCAGAGGCGAAGCGATCGCCTGGGTGTGCAGGTTGTACGTACGCACATTAAACTTATTTCGCACCGTACGTAGCCAACCGCGCTTATAGGAGGCGCGAGCAAAAAAGGCTCCCGATGCTTGCAGCGGCCGTGTGCTGCTTGACCGAGCGAGGCGCTTCGACTGCGGTCTTGCGGTGATGCGGATGCCGCGGTCGTGCAGCGGTTGCCTCGCTCGGCGTGCGGTCCAGACGGTCGCATTTCGAGTCGATCTCCCGGTGCGGCACTTAAAGAACGGTGCAGGTTTACTTAAATCCCCCCCCCCCGCTCCCCACTTCTCCTCTGTCCACCCTGCGGTATAAATGAGCACACCACAGTTAGTTCAATATCAGGTCGCGTTTGGTGGGGTGGAGTGTGGGTATTCCCTTCTCTTGCAAGACGTTTGGATAGCGTGGAAGAGTAGGCCAAATACCCTCAATGGGAGCTCCCCTCTCTAGTTCAGTCCCTTCTATCAGCAGTGGCATGGGCAAGCAATTGCTTGGCTTCACCTTTACCCTTCTGGGCTATGTAATAAAATAGATGAATGTTCACCTCTTCAAAATTGCTCTCTGCAAATTGTCATCGCATACAAAAGAGCACCTCTTATAACCGTCGTTGAGACCACTGATCTGACAATGCTGCTATGTCCTGCACTGACCGGGGCTGGAGCACGAGCATAATCTGTCTTGACAGAGTCGTGCAGGAATCTAAAAACTGCAATAATCCACACGTTGTTTAGTATATTCCAGCCTTGGTATTAATCCGCGAGGAATGTGTGTCAGATCCCAGTGTTCATTGATCTTATTAGTTCACCACGAGCAGTTTTCATTAACCCAGAAGATATATATTTGCACCCAAATAAAAATAATAATAAATATATATTATTTGAGCATCACCTGGAATGTATATTTTTTTAAGGTTATGAGAACACACAATTTGCCTTCGTCAAGAACAGTGAATCCCGGAGATCGAATGGAATTTTAAATTGAATATTTGAAATTGTACGCAAACGAAGGGCAGCAGGCATGTGCAGTTGTAACCCTTGTCCCTCGCAGCAAGAAGTACCTGTGTTCGATTCCTTTCTCTGTCGAGTGATGTTCTTCCCCCTGCTCTGAATGGGACTTCTCTGAATTCACGGGTTTGCTCCCAGAGCTAAATAAAACCCATATAATGCAACCGGTATTTGGGTCAAGCATCCCAATGCTGGAAGGTGTTCTACGCATGACTCAATTGGGATTACACAGAGCATCATCAGCCTCTACTGCGAAAACACGACAGCCCTCCACCCCCGCACCCCCCCTCGTGGAAGAAGATATTGAGACTCGGCGATGCTTTGCTCGGGAAACACGGCGTTCATTTTCAATAAGTGTTGTCTCTGTAGAGCCTTGAACACAGTTTTGTTGCTATGCCATGCACAATGGGTAACACGCAATGTAGGCCAAACTGCAAAGGCTGGCATCTACCACTTGTCACCTGCGTGGCGCAGATAGTACGAATCGCTGTATTTTATCGAAAGATCAATCTCGGTGGTTCCGCGGGACTCGTGTCGAGATTACGATAATTAGAGCACGCTAATTAGCACACGGTAATTGGAAACGTTTATGGTGATTACCAGTGACCTATTGCAGATTTAGATAATATGAAACAGGCATTTGATGATTCATTGGTTCATCGACTATGATCGATCTTGCCATTCGCGACGCGCGTGCCAAATTGTGCCTGCCGAGCGATTGTGTGTACATGCGAGGAGATACGCTTTCGCCCAAGTTATTTGCAGCGACGCGCGAAGACGTTTTCCCGAAAAATTGGACTTGAGAAAATTAAGCCGTAAACATTGCGGGAATGGAGCGATGAAATCGCACCGTGTGCGTGAGCTAGACACTGGTCGTTGAGTCGTGAGGTCGTGAGAGATAGGGGGAGGCCTGGATCCAGCAGTGGAATTGGTCATGGGCTGATACTGAAAATAATGCTTTCAGAATAATGTATATTTTTATAATAGAGGTTTTTTGGGGTTAGATCGCGCTATTTATCAATGTGTCGCAACCCTTCACCACCTGACACGGCCAATCAGTAAAAAATGTGTCACGTTGGATGTCGTGAGACCGTGAGATGTTCAGCTTTTGGCTGGCCATTGAACAAAGACGGTCACTGCGTCGCGTACTTTTAGATGCGCTTCTGTGGCCATCTGGCACGCCCTTCCTATATTAGGAAGCCACTGAAGCTATGCACTTTTAAATCATCTAGATTGCAAGCTCATTTTTTGAGAACATATTTTTGTGTTTAGTTTGTTGTCATTTCCCCGCACCTCCCGTGAGCACGATTGGCCAAGTACGGTGCGAAATAAGTAAAATTTTCATATATACAGATGGCAATGACTTGGGCGGAGGCCTTAATGCAGCAGTGGAAATGGTCATGAGCTGATAATGATGATATTAAAATACTACGTTCAGAATATACTTAGGCGGAAGGAGGGTGGCTTGTATGGTGCTGGCCACCCACCCCAGTGGAGGAACGAGACAGCGTATGGGAGAGACAGTGCACATCAAATGGAGCAGAGGAGATAATACACCCACTTCTAAGTGAATCGTCACTTCGAATTGCGACAATTCACAGAAACCGTGTGGTGGGTGAATTGCTACTTGCGTAACGTGCTCTGTACATGCGCGCACGACTTTCCATGCCGTACGTTTGCTGCATTTGGCAGGCCAATATATTGCAACGCATTAGCGAAATTTATCTCTGCAGATGGCACTTGAGAGGCACAGCTTAAACCGCTCAGCGATCGGTGTAATCACTGTGTGGATTTTATTTCAGGCTGTGCCGCCCCCCCACCCACCTCCCGCTTCCAATTAATGTCTTAGATGCGACATGAAATAAAAAATGTTTTTCATGTTACTTTAGGCACCATTATGCAAAAAGGCACAGGCGAATATATTTCAAACCTGACGGTGTCCTTGCGTGTCATAGCTTCAATTGACGTAGCTCGCTCACCCATGCGAGGATGAGTGGCGGTAAACTGGGTCGACATGCGATGGGGAGCGACAGTTGCTGAACGGCGTGTTCAGAGGTGGAGACGCTGAGCTGTGATAGCGGTTGGCGGAGAGTTGGCAGTGATGTCGAGTTGCGACAGTCTATGCTTGGGGCGGGGGGGGGGCGGCTGGCAGAGATTCTACCTTTGCACTCAAATAGAATTACCGGGCGCCGGCAGTACGACAATGGATTCCTGGACCTATCAGTGCGGCGCTTTCGCGTGCGTGGATGGAATTTATTTTTACGTGCGTGGGTGGGATTTCTCCAGGGGCTTCGGTGTCCATTATGCGTGCCAAACGCCCGCTACGTGAATTAAACATCCCCGGTGCGGGACTCGTCTGGAATAGAAGAGGTTTGTGCTGGGTAAGTGTGGGGCATTATCGTTATTATAATTAAACCAGCCATCGTTGGTTTTAGCATTGATTTAATTTATACCAAGGGATCACCCGGCTCTGTAAGCATGCCAGCAGGGCAGAGAGCTGGCAGCATAACCCACCTTGCGGTCTTTTGTGGTTGCAGCTCGAACTGGTGCAACCTTTTGAGCACTTGTTTAGCGGGTAATGCTGATGCAAGCGCGCTGCCTGAGCAAAGGTCGGCAGGTTTCGAAGGAGTGAGGAATGGGAGAGGGTGACGGTGGGATGTTGGCAGTTGGGGTGAGGAGGTTCCTTGGCTAAGGGTGGCGTAAACACGATACATCAACAGAACGAATTGATCTGTCCCTTTGAATTTAAATCCTTGCCTGCAGTTCAATATAGACTCACCGCACCACATGTGTTATGCATGGAGGATTCCGTTTTGCTTATACGTCTTCTGTGATGCCGGGCCCTTGCGTCCGCAAGTTCATCCGCTCGAGCGTTCACCGTAGATTCGAGGTTACGAACGTGGCACGGTTGCTCCATCTCATGAAAAAAAAAATGTATTTCCTCCCCGTTCCTGCACAAACGTCGACCCTTTAAGTGTCTCACTCTTGTGTCCCCCTAGCAGATGGTTGCATACAACGGATGGCTGCGTTTGGAGCCCCTCGTTTACGATTACATTTGGGACCCCCCCCCCACCACAATCGTGATACACGTGACACCGCAGCTGCTGCTGGGAGCTCAGTAATCACCGCGACGTGATCTGTTGCCGGGCGGCTGGACGGAGCTCCGGCACACCTCCCCAGCGTGCGCGGGTGCACGCCCCAAAACCCTCTTGCCCGGTCGTGACATCGTCCAACGCCCTTGCGAGCGTCACCCTACGGCCGAGACGAATTTGTAAAATGCAATTGAGAGGACCCGAAAAATTGTCGGCTAACGCGAGACTGAAATGTTGGCAGGATAGTTTTTTAAATATATATTTTTTAATCGTTTAGCTGGCAATTTGCCAATATACACATGCATAACATGAATAGAGTGCTCCGGCAATATTAATTATGTACACTGGCATAAATGCCACAAAATTGACATTGACTGTCATATTGCATTGGTGTGCTAGTTAGTATAATGGTTTATTTATTTACCCAGGAAAGCCTCGCTTGATCTCACCTTTGTTTTCTAGGGGGCGTCTTTCTTTGAATATTTAGCTGCTTTCATTTTAAATCTATTTCCTTAAGGGAGAACACTGGAGTGGCTTTATCAAACATTAATATACAAGGGAAAGATGCAAGAGGTCCGCCCCCCACTTGGTGTACCGCCTACTACAGGCACATAATTTCCCTGCAGGTGTGTATGCGTGTGTGTTATGCGGTAGTGTATAAGCCAGGGGTCGGGAACCTTTTTGACTGGGAGAGCCATAAAAGCCAAATATTTCTAAATATATTTCATTGAGAGCCATATAGTATTTTTAACGTATAATAAATTTAATGTCTTACTTTTAATGCGACTTCTGGTGCTGCATGGTTTTGCTGATGGCCTTGTAGTCTGGTTCATACGTGGTGAGGTTGAGCTTCATGCAGGCGTGACCCGTGAAATTTATCTTCAAAACTAATTTCTGTTTACTTTAAAATGACACAGTATTATTAAGCAATATCACAAGTATTTTAAAATCAGTTTCAAACGGATTTTTTTTTATTCTTTCAACTCAAAATTGTCTGGGAGCCATATGCCGTCACTGGAAGAGCCATATATGGCTCGCGAGCCATAGGTTCCCGACCGCTGGTATAAGCGGTGGTGTGTGGGGAGCGGTAGTGTAGCGATTAGCACGCCACGCAACAAACCCACAGACTGGAGTTCGATTTCCGCTCACAGCCAGCACCAGTGACAATTATCTTAACCGGTCCTGGGCCTCCCCTAGGTCGACTCAGCCTCCAATGAGTACTTGGTGCGGTGTGTAAACATCGCCACTGGAGAGACAAAGGCAGTCGGGCGTGGTGCTGGCCACCCACCCCCTTCGTGTGCCATTTCTGGCCTAACAGCACTTGTTCCAACAGTCCGTTAAGGCTATATGAGGGATCTTTGTCTTATGCACATGTTAGCTCCATGTTTGTGTGGTCCACCAACCCCCATATCTAAGTTGCATTTTAGGCACGTGACACCACACCTTGCCTTGTATTACATTTAACCTGGTCAATGCCATATGGCAGAAAATTTATGTCAGGAATAGAATTCAGCTCAGCATAGCCTAAGTTAACCCAAACCTGCATTCATCTTCATAAAAAAACCTCTTAAATCCTTTCACCTGTCCACGGGCAGTGTAACTGGGTACTAAGTGGATACAGCAATTTTACATTAAATCGGCAGGTGGCATGTGGAGGGGTAAAGTGTGGGCGCTCCCACCTCTTCCAAGACTTCTGGCCAGCCTGGAAGAGGAGAAAAAACTACCCTCTTTGGGGGGAGGCTTTCTCGGACCCCTTCTAGTGGGGTAACACGGTGGCGAGATGTTAACAACCTCGCCTGCTATGCAGGAGGTTGTGACGCCTGTATATTTGGAGTTTGCGTGTCTCTCTCGCCGTGGCCTTGTGGATTTTTCTCCAGCTCCTCCGGTTTTTCCTTCTACATTTAGAATCAATATGCATTGAGAGTATTTGTCTGCTATACATTTCCACGTGATAAGCCACTTAGTTGAGCTATCATTTGTGGCCAGGTGGCTTATGAAAGAGAGCTAAATAGCTTACCTGGTAAAATACCTATTTTTTTTAGTTTAGGTTGTGGAAATGTAAGCATAAGATTGCCCCATCCCATACTGGGCATCTGTAAAAAGAGCTTCATAGCTTCTCGGATTCCTCCTGCAGTCTCAATTATTATTGATTTTAACTCGTTCATCTATCAACGTCTGATGCCTCCTTGGCTGGCACTGGGCAAGGGATAGTAAAAACTGTTGGTGCATGGAGCCAGATGCCCTTCATGCAGTGGAAGTTGGTCACTGCACCCAGTAAACCTTGACATTTTTATAGAATATCTCAAAGATCTGTATTCTGTGCATCAGGGAAGAAAATAAAACGGTACTTTGCACAGTCCCCTGTTAAAGCTTGGGGAATAATTTCCTGCTATTTGACGTGACGTGTGATATCTGGATGTTCTTGCGGCATTATTAGTTTTTTTTTTGGTTCATCGTATTTGTTCATTATATTCCAGAAACCTTCCCCTTTGTTCGATGCGGGAGCTTGAGTTTTAGACTTCCCCGTCGTATCTTTTGCTTTTTGTAAAGTATAATTGTTGCGTGTAAGCGTGCAAATAACAACACCCCCGTCCGAAACGCCTCTCCTTCGCGTTTTCACCCACCCCTCAAGATTTAAACCACGCAGTTTATGACGGCACGCCAAACGCGTAAGCAAATCCGTCCTGGGGACCCACTGTCTTCCTTCCGGCTTTAATGCACCAACCGCACAATAAAAGGCTAACGCCCAAAAGATCCTTAATTCAAAATCCGCTCGCCGGTGCAGAGCCTGTGGTCGTTGGAGGTTCACGTGTGTGGCAGACTAATGATATTCAGCCCTCCTGTCGCGCAGACAGCTCCTCCTTCCCGCCCCCGCTGCTCCGGCGCAGGGGAAGGGGTGGGGGGGGGACTCGCTCTTTACCGTGCGGCCGCCGTCACCGCTTCTGCCGACCACACTCCTCACGGCTTTTGGTGCGTGTAGCGGTAGCGGCAGCAGCAGCGGCAACGCCCGGCCACCGGTGTCATCGCCCGCCGTGATTCTGAAGCGCGGCACGTCTCCCGTACCGCCTCTCCGTTATCGACGGCCGCCGTGCGATCTTTAGCGTTTATCCCCCAGCCGCGTGCTGTCTTTCTCTCTCTCTCTCTCTCGTGCGTGCGTTTCTCGGTCCTATCGCGCTCTCGCTTGTTCTACCTTACATCGTAACAAAAAAATCGGTGTTCTCGACATTCCGTGTATCGTTTTTATTTTGGGTTTCTTGCATTGCGCTCAACATAACTGGTATGTAAAAGCTTTTGATTGTCTTTGGCGTGCAAGCTTCTTGCACAGGTGGTGGCATTCGCACATTTCAGAAAAAATAATATCCAATTTTGTCTCGTGCTGCGCGTCGCCTTTCCCCGACGGTTGCTTGCGCCGTTGTGGTGTGGAATTAATGTGAAGAGGCATTTTCTTGCACAGGTCGCTGTGCGCGTTTTTGGATTAGGCGAACGTTTGGCAGAACATACATGCGGCTAGGCGAGCAGAATTTTGAGAAGCTGATCGTGGTGGTCTGTGTTGTGCATTTTGCGTCGTCGAGAAAGCCTCCGTGCGTTTGGCTGCAGCCTATTTACAGCACTTTGATATAAATTCAGTGGCTTTCAGATTTAATTTGACCCCAGGCTTAGAATTTTAAATTAGCTCTTCATTTATTAATTTACTTATTTCTGTTTACATTGGTTACCTGTTGCGGTAATCCTTGTTGTCATTCCCGCCTGGAGCATTTGCTTACGTTTTACAAAACTAGCCTTTGCTATATATTACATATTCATAGGTAGTCCTATGAAATATTCATCCCTACAGTAGGTTAGACGGTTGGAAGTAAATACAATAATTGGCCAAATTTTAAGCACGCGTACATCCTGATGCTAACGAAGGCGGGAGGGCGCGGGGACAATTCGCATGCGGTGGTTTTTGCGACGTCTGCCTTTCATTGTCCAATGAGTCGTCACTAATAGCAACGTTTGTTGGGCCACGGAGAGGAGCGGCCAGGATAAGGGAAAGAGCAGGAAAAGCTGACGCAAGTGTGAAAGTGGAAGCGGCTAAGGGGGTGGGGGCTGGCTGCATCTGCATCGCCACCTGTGCATTGAGCTGTGTTTGTCCTACGCAGCTGTAGCAGCAGTCTGAGCTCGTTCTTGCTACAGAGGCGACGGTATCGGGGTAGGTTGTCTTTTTTTTCTGCAGCATATTTTGCTCTTCCAAAATTATTCTAGCGATTATCGGTGACCACAACAGCTACCGTTTTCTGAAAGAAAATAATTGCCAGTTCTCTTTGATACGCGAAGGTGTGCTTTGCATGTTAGTTGGCTTAATTCTTTAATACACACAATCGCACGTTATTGCCAAACGTTATTTTAAAGGCAGTTGAAACGAATTAATTGAAGGTGTCACGAATCGACGCAAGATAACCAAGCCGCGTCTCCAACAGCCTCCGAGAATCCCAAGATTCCGCGACTTATTACGGAGGCTCCTTCCAAATACAAAAAAATCGGCAGCGTTTAGCTTGGGCGCTCGGGGCCCGTTCTCACGACCGCCGGGGCGCATCTGAACTCGCGTCGACGCCTTTTAGACCGTCCAGGCCCAGTCGGTGGGCCCGCCCGCTCGCTCGCTCGCGCGCCGCCACGATGATCGGGGTGAACAGCATGCAGAGCTCGGCACGGCCGCGCATGCGGTCGGTGGGCTCGGTGCACTACCCCCGCGGCGGCGGGGACTCGGCCAAGCACCGGCAGTGGTCGTCCCAGCGCTCAAAGTCGCTGCGCTCCGGCCCGCCTCCCATCCCCGCCATCGCTTCGGCGACCGCTTCCGAAGCCGCCAAGTTGCCCTCTGTGGTCAACGGCAAGGCCAAGGTACCCGGGCACCGGGGGGGGGGGGGGGGGGGGGGGGCGGCGGCGCGCCGTCTGTGACGGGAGATTGTTTTGCGGTGGCGTGCGCCGTTTTGGGGGGTTTGCGTTTTTGTTTGTTTTTGACGTTTTTCGTCATTTTGTTTCTTTTGGTTTCTAAGCGTTGAATGCGGAGGTGTGGCAATCGCAGTGCGCGTGTGGGTTCTGACATTTGTCACGTGCCAAGATATCCGAGCGAGGTGTTTTCAGTCATAATGTAAGGAGGCGAATGCTTCAGTGGTGTTGTGATGGTTAGCACATGAGTCGCACATCCAGAGGTCGCCGGTTGGATCTCCCAGCTCGGCATGTTTCTTGATTCTCTCCACCCGTCTACCCGGCAGTATAAATGGGTCCACCGCAGTCGATCGGCAGGTCTCGTGTGGTGGGGTAAAGTGTGTGCACTCCCACCTCTTCCAAGACGTCTGGCGAGCGTGGAAGAGTCGACAGAATCCCGTACTGTGGGGCTCTCTAGGGCTCCCTTTCGTGGAGGCCTTTTTGGGATCAGAGACCTGAGCAGGACATTTCAGGGCTGCACCTTTACCCGTATAACGATGCATCGATTTAAAAGTATGTTACGCTCACGACATGTGCGTTGAATTTTTTTTTATTTGCGGTTTTTGAAAGTCAAAACAAATAAATAGTGAAGCGAACAAGACTGAACCAATGAGCAACGTTACAATTGAGTTGGGGGAAAATGGAGTTGCAGCAAAATGTGAACTCCACCCGTTCCATCTCCGTGGGATTGTGGCCCCCTCGCCCATGTGGGTTTACCCCGGGTGCTCCGCTTTCCTTCGACATGTAAACGCTCAATAATTGACCGGTGGTAGCACCTTCATATTTAGAGGGCAGCAGAGCTTGGGGGACGTGGCTGCTGCTGCCATCCTACTTGTCTGTGGTTCCTCCTCCCGGCGCCTCTTGAGTCGTGCTCTCTTTTAGAGGGAGCGTGAATATTGTGCAGCAGTATTATTATAATTATTTTTCCTCAATAAGGCAGTGTTATTGTTCGCTTTGTGTACGTATGCTTTATGTTGAACTTCTTTTGCGCCGTATGTAGCCAACCATGCTTATTGGAGGTGCAGAGGAAGAACAACAAACTAAACGCAAAAAACTGTTCTATAGAAAATAGTTTGCCAATCTAGATGATTTGAAAGTGCATAGCTCCAGTGGCTTCGTGATATCAGTAGGAAGAGCATTTCAGACGGCCGCAGAAGCGCATCTGAAAGCGCCACGCGATGCAGTGACCGTCTTTGTTCGATGGTTAGGCATCGATGAGAAGCCTAGTATTTGGATGTCCCACGAAGAAGGCAGCGGCACAATCCTCTTTCTCTCTCCCCACCTGCTGGACACGGGAATCTAATTCCGCCTGGGTGCAGGTGTCCAAATGTTTGCGTTGCCAGTCCGAGGTGCCTCGCTTAAGCCGTCGCGTTTCACAAGCGGCGTGCGAACGGCGCGTCCATCGGAACACGTACATATGCGGCGTTTTAAACGTGGCATTGTGTGTTCTGTTGTCTTGAGAAAGCTGTGGCCCTGGGATAACCAGATTAGCCGAAATCTTATAATGCAAACGGTGTCAACGTTTTCTAACTGGCTTTGTTGTTGTTCTATTTTATTGAGTTATCATAAGCCTTTGTGTGCGTGTTTGGTGTGTGTATCACAGTGGCGATTGTTTGAACCGTTCCTGAGCCTCCCCTTGGTCGACTCAGCCATAAATGAGTGCCTGGTGCAGTGTGTAAATTAAGCACTGGGGAGACAAACAAAGACTGCCTGGGAATGATGCTGGCGACCCAACAAAAGAACTAAACAATTGTGTGTTCATTATCACAATGGGCTATTATCGATCCACTGCTGGATGAGAGGTCTCCCCAAGCCGTTGCCATCTCTCATAGTCGTGCGATGCAACGTTCCATCTCGCAACCTGCACACCCGCTGACGTCATCGCTCCGTCTCCGCGACGGGTGTCCTCTGCAGCACTTTTCCTGTTTTGATTCCCGCTCAACGCTCTGACCGAGCGAGTTCCCTCCTTCCTGAGGAAATAAGATAATTGCCTGTAATAGCTACGAGTTATAATTAGCTGTGTATATATATACCCATGCTTGAACGTAGGCTTTTTTTAAAATATATTTAATTGCCCATCATGCTCCGCAGCACATAATTATTTATTACGCTTGAAATATATATTTTTTTAAATTACTTATCCAGTGCCATATTTGTTGAATTTTTTTTGGTGTATCTTTTGATTCACACTTGCATTTCTTAACTGCGTGGTTTTATTAATTTCTGCTCAGAAAAGATAATCTTCTTTTATATGGCTAGTGTAGATGCAGAGCAACAACTGCAATTTCACATTCAGGTGGTCAAGTCCAGACAACGGTATCAGGAGCAGTGGAGTGGTAGTGTATCATCATCGCCATCATGTCTCCTTCGTATTTGCAGATCGGGGCATTGCGTCGTTATACGGTCTGTTCTGGCTGACGACAGTTGCCCACTGGAAAGTTTTTAATTTTTCATTTATGCATCAGGTATCCGCATCTGCCATGGTTTGAGCAGTGGATGTGGTTTAGGGTGGACAATGAGCAGCTTCGCAGAAGATCAAAAGCAGGAATTGTCTGCGTTGGGTCTCAGTGGGCTCACAGTTAATGATAAATACATATTTTCTATTTTCTGTCTTTCTTGCAAGTTATAAAATAATATATTGTGCTTGGAGAAATTGACATTCACTACACAAAACTGCTACAAGGCATTCCTTATGGATAATGATAATTAAGGTCATCACATTTGTCAGTATATCACGGACAACAACAACCGTCATTTTACACGAAGTGACAGTGACGTCACCATGGCGCTTTAGTGCCAGCCTGGGTGCACTTTGAGGCCACGTGAAGTGTCAAAGGTTAGCTGACAGGAGGTCACGGGACAGACCCAGGTGCTATTGCTTGACTGACTCAGATGACTGGCAGATGTACCAACTGCTGTCCCCACTGTGTCAGTACACACACACACATGGGACGCTGCCATGGTGTCATGCCTCGCACATTAGATTTGCTTATCCAGAGGTCGCCAGTTCACTTTGCCGGCACAGAGGTAGACACAATGTTGCAAGTTTATGAAACCCCCCTGCCTCTGTCCACCCAGCAGGATTAATAGGTACACCGTGGTTAGTCCATCGGCAGGTCCGCGTGTGGTGGGGTATATTTCGATTTAAAGCTTTCGTGACTGCAGGGATTCATCTTCTTGGTTCTTTCGGTAAAGTCACATACAAGGGAAATAATAAAATAATAAAAATTAAACATAATAAAATAATTCTCACGACGTTTCGGCCACAACGCAAGCAGCCGTCCTCAGGTGAAGAACAGGTATGTCAGAAAGACAGCGTCTGAATGAAACACCACCAGGCTTGGCAGCGTATATTTAAGCTGGGTTGGAGGGGGATGAGCGCCTTGACAAAATAATTTGCATATCAAGAGGAATTTAGCATATTTATGGGAAATGTAGATATGGGATTAGTCACTACTTGTGAAATGCGTAGGAGGTGGGCGGGGGGTTTCAAAGTTATATTATGTGTGGTGGGGTATAGTGTGGGTACTTCTGGCCAGTGTAAGAAGAGTATATACCTGCTCGAGGGGTTCTTGAAAGCGCCCCACTAGTGGAGGCCCTACCACCCAGGCCAGCAGTAGTGTGAGCAAGCGGTTGCAGGGCTGCACCTTTACAAAAGCAAATATCCCCCGTATAGCCTTAACAGACTGTTGGGGCAGGTGCTGTTAGCGAGCACCTACAAAGGCCTGAACGGCACGTGATGGGGTGGGTGGCCAGCACCATGCCAGGCCACCGTTGTCTCCCGAGTGCCGATGTTTACACGTCGCACCAGATACTCATTTGACGCTGAGTCGACTTAGGGGAGGCCCAGGACCAGTTCAGATAATCGTCAGTGGTATTGGCCATGAACAGGAATCGAACTCGGGTTGCCGGGTTCGCTAACCGCTACACTACCACTTTACACACACACACAGCAAGAGACAACGCGGAAGATGAGAGGTTACGTGAGGATGACTCCCTTTTGAGTTTGCCCATTTTACCGCCCGCAATTAAACTAATTTTCTCACGAGTAAGTTACGGCTCCCGCGGATTTCTGTGGCCGCGTGGTCATAGCTACGCTTGAACAGAACAAATCTGCACACCTTTGTTCCGTTGTGGGGGGCTGGCAGCAGCCTCCAATTAACATTCCTTTAGATTTATTATTTCTTCGCCTCGTAGTTGCTGGCATTTCTTTGAATTAATGGACTCTTGACTTTTTTTTATCCATTCCACACCCCCCACTGCTCCCCCTATTTCATGGAATTGGATTAATGTTGATGTTTAAGGTCATGGTATTTCATGCGCTGCGTTAGAACCACGTAATAAATGGCCACAGCGGAGCTCGGAGACTCGCGCTGAACCTTAGCGCTCGGGCCTGGGAGATTAGCTCTTTGTTTTAATCACGTTTCAGGGCATGTGATGGTGATGATGATGATGATGTTTGTTTTGATTGCGTTTTTTCTTCTCCTCGTGTTGTTCACAGGCTCTTTACAATTCCATCAAGAATGAAAAACTGGAATGGGCGATGTAAGTACCACATGCTTCTTTTGCGAAATACTGAAAAAACACCCGGAAGCGTATCATTGATTTCCATTTACTGACGATGAAAGCTCGAGTGGGGAAGCATTCCTTCTCCCCAGAGCCTCTTATCAGCCAACAGCCTTTGACTGCCAATATACACTTGCGTATTCGCGTTGTAAACTGTTTAAACATTCATATGACTTTGAAAGGACTCCAATTTTGAGAAGTATTATGGATCACACTGTCAGCGTTTTTGTCCCCAGCCTGAGGATTTCCACTTCTAAGTTTAAACAAAATATAAAACCCATGCAGTGATAGTTTGATGTCGAGGTTAGCGATCCATTCAAGGGCTTCAGGCGAGGCAAAGTGAGTGGTCGCGATGCCACCGAGTACGGATCTCTCGGGGCCTGGAGTTCGGTGACAGACGATCGCAATTTGGGCTGCTCCTCACGTTCCACCTGTGGAGCAAAGTGGGCCGCATCTTGAGTGGTGTCGTATTATGCAACTGGCTGGCAAAAACCAGGACTTAATTTCTCAGGAAGATTAACATATTTCCCAGCTTCCTCATACGATGAGGCAGTCCCGGGGAAACCATGGCAGGTGTGTATGTTAACCTTCTTTCGTACCATACATAGCCTAACCGTGCTAATCGTAGGTGCGAAACCCCGTCCCACGCGCGTTTGACGCGTGTATTTGAATCCACAATGCACCCTTGGCGTGAGGACACCACCAGCCGTGAAGGTGTGTGCTCGCCGAGGTTACGTCGAGTGCTTGACGTCCGTGTGCGAAGATCCTACAAGCAGGGGCGCATCGCCCAATTGTCAAACCTGCAGCCGCACTTTATCTTCGGGGGACCGTTGTTCTTCTTCTTGGTTCTTTCGGTAAAGTCACGTAGAAGGAAATAATAAAATAATACAAATAAAACATAATAAAATAATTCTCACGACGTTTCGGCCACAACGCAAGCAGCCGTCTTCAGGTGGAGAACAGGTCTGTCAAGGAGACAGAGTCTGAATGGGACTGTTGTTTAAAGGATCCCGATATACTTGAGTAGATTCACTGATAGTAGGCCCTGGGCATTTCAATGCATGAAATCATTCGAGCAGTCGCAGAAAATGTCCCAAAGCCATGTTCTTTCCAAAACAAGATAAAACTACGATCCCGAAAAACAATAGCTCCAAAAAATGAACGTCAGTAATTTAAAAAGGGCAGCGAATGAGAAATAGTTTTAAGATGAGATTAAAAAATACCAACGGTGTCCTGAGTATCTGATGGCCTGGGACAAAAGAATTCCACAGTCGTGGAGCAGAGGAAGCAAATGCTCGGTCACCCGTGGAGTCTCATGTCAGGGAATCGGCAAGGGTCCAGAGTCTTGATGACTTAGACGCCTCCATACACTTGAATGTTACATCCTCTCATAGACCTCAATGTTAGACGTTCCCATACACTTCAATGTTAAATGTTCCCATACACTTCAGTGTTAAACGCTCCCATAGACTTCGTTGTTAAACGCTGCTATACACTTCAATGTTAAACGCTCCCATACACTTCAATGTTAAACACTCCCATGGTCTTCAATGTTACACGCTCCAATAGACTTAAATGTTACACGCTCCCATAGACTTCGATATTAAACGCTCCCATAGACTTCAACGTTAATGCTCCCATACACTTCAATGTTACATGCTCCCATAGACTCCAGTGTTAAACGTTTCCATAGACTTCAACGTTAAACGCTGCCATAGACTTCAACGTTAAACGCTCCCATAGACATTAATGTTTCGTGGCAACATTGCAGAGCCTCGAGACAAACACACAACGTGAACAACATGAATGTTGATAGCCTTACATCACAAAAACTTTGAGATAGACACACATACGCACCACGCACACACACAATCGGCACCTCGGAACGCTCGTAACAGGATACTTTATCAAATTACACAACGAACTTTGAGACATACAAAACGTGAACCTTGGAATGCCAACAATAGGAATATTAAGAAGCACAAAATTAACGTTGAGGTGCACACAACACAACCACTGATAAACTTACATATGAAACCTTAAGACATACATCACAGATTTTCATGCTTGTATACAACATAAACCTTGAGAGACTGCCACAAAAATCAACATTAAGACGATCTAGATTTGAAGTTTCCGTGACTGCAGGGATCCATACTCTTTGGTTCTTTCGGTAAAGTCAAGTGGGTATAAAAAATACAATACATTAAATCGCGACGTTTCGGGCGCAACACAAGCGTCTGTCATCAGGTGGGACAACCACAGCAGGAAACACTTCAGCAAATAAATTTTGATTTAAAGCTTTCGTGACTGCAGGGATTCATATTCTTCGTTCTTTCGGTAAAGTCACGTAGAATGGAAATTTCTTGCTGTGGATTTCACACCTGATAATGATTGCTTGTGTTGCAGTCGAAACGTCGTGAGAATTTCTATTGTTTTGTATTTATATTATTTTATTATTTCCCTTCTACGTGACTTTACCGAAAGAACCAAGAATACTTCAGCAATTGTTTCTTGCTGTGGTTGTCCCACCTGATGACAGATGCTTGTGTTGCGCCCGAAACGTCGTGATTAAATTTATTTTATTTTTTATACCTACGTAACATTAAGACTTTCACATAGCACGATGAGAGACGCTCACACACACACAACACAGACCTTGAGGTGCACAACATAGGCCTTCATCTATTCACATTACACAAACCTCGAGACCCTGACACAACAGTAACGAACCCTGGGTCTCAAGCAACGAGACCAGCGCATGCAACACAACATTCCTCATTTTCCAAACAGTTGCAGACCACATCACAGTGTCCAATAACCTCTGACCCTGTCCTGTAACCGCGTATTCCCATTTGTGCTTTCCACGTCCTCTCTCTGGGTAAGCTGTGACGCTCTCCCGCGGTTTCTGTTAGGGGCAATTTTCCCCGTGAGGCATTGCCGATGGGGAGAGGTGGCAGGTGTCCTATGGCCTTTGATGTAGCCATCCCATTCACCGTGACCTTGGCCAGAGATTGCCTGCCATTACTCAGCACTCACATCAACCAAGCTGAACATTATTGGCAAGCTGCTTTCCTAACCTTACGTTATCCCCCCCGCCCTCTCCTCCGACTATTGCCGCCCGATTTATTTATATATACGTGCTCTGGTGCGGAATAAAAGAGAGGTTATATGGAAAGCAGCTTTTTTTGTGCGCCAAAGCAATTTTCTCACTCCGAAATTACTTCTTGTACCTGAGATTGAGGGGAGATGTTTGTGGAGGGTGAGATTGTTGTTGTTTTTCTGTTTATTTTCAACCAAAACCACGGTGCATTTGAACGTACGGACGGTTCTACAATTAGTTGTCTTTCGCTGTCAACTCTGGGTCGCGGTGGAAAATGCTTGCGGTTCATTTATCGCGGCTTTGCAATAAATCTTTGTGGCAAGCAGAGCAGCGTCCTTGACATCTGCATCTTGGGACGGGGATCCGATCGAAAGATGCGGCATTTTTCGTCGAACCCGCGCAGTGTGGGGGGGGAGGCTCGTCTTTGTCCAAGTTATTCTCTCCCATCCTCTCCTCTCCATCGCTCTTCAATATTCTACATTCATTGAAACGGAATTGTATACATCATCGGCACTGACACGTCGATTGCAACCATCAGCTTAGTTGTGCACAGAGCCCGTCACGTTTATTTCGGATGCTGATGTGCGTGACAAGGCGCGAGACATTTTTGTCCCGAGCGAGCTCTCGGCACCATCGGGCTGAATCTGCCGCTTGCAATGAGAGGGCAGTCAGGAGACACTACCTGTGTGTTCTCATTCGATAGGGCTTCACGTTCCTTTGCAGTGTCCCCAGGGCCATTTTTGAAAGTGATGGCCTCTGTGCCGTAAGCCTCTCCTACCTTAAATTTATTAAGTTTTGATGATCCCATTTAACATGTGTAAACAATTGTGACTGAGTGGTTGAGGCAGATTATAATGATAGTATTAAAGCTGAACATTTTCCACAAAAATGGACAATTCTGTATTCATAACGACACAACTCGGAATAAAATTCATTGAATTCTGGCTGACGAAAAAACATTGTGCCCAATGGTTGGTCAGTATTCAATCATGTGGCAGGCTCATCCTAAAGTCTCGTGCTAAGCACTTAAATGTACATTATCATCAGTGAAGCAATAAGATTGCCTCCCATGTAGTGGTGATGCTCACGCAAATGGAAGCCTGGCAAGGCCTGCGACCGCTTACTCAAACATGTCAGCGGTTTCCCTCTCAAACGATCATGGAGGCTGTGCTCATCTCCTGTTTGCAGCCCTGAGCAAGTGGTGAAAATTCCACATTCCTATGGCGGGGGTGAGTCTATCCTAACGACAACCGCTGTTGATCTTCCCCTCACAAAGCGGTGCTCGTCTCATCGATCCCGGAGCGACCATGGGCTGTTCAATCTCCAATCAGGATTTGAACTCACGACCTACCAATTGCGAGCCGTTCGCTCTGCTCGCTGCTCAGTCACCTTGCCAGAATGTCCCAGTGGGTACACAGCGGTCGAAGCAAATGTTTTCCTCGCAATAGCTTACGACGCTCATCCGTTTAACGTGAGCGAAAAAAATGTGAATATGTGCGAGTTGACATTCGTTTTAAGTTGTCATTTTATTGAGTTCAAGTGTCTGTACTGTGGGACTAATATTAATCTGGTGAAAAATTCCATAGGCCAGCTCACGGTCCAAAGAGGCGTTGACGCGCCCCAGCGGCAGCGCGTTCACCTTGTTGCAGAGTTTGTGTATTACACACAGCAGCATGACGGACTACTGTCAAACTACTACAGACTGTGTCTGTGAAACATAGCACCTTCGTGATAGCATTGAGCGAAAAACAACAACGGCGTGAATTACAAATTTGTTACATTTCAGTGGTCCACCAAGCCACAGTAGCAATATTTTAAGAAATTGCCAACAAAAATTTGGTAACGGTACAGTATTTTAATGGATTGTCCTGTCCATATCTTCTACCTTTTTTTATCAACCTACGATCACTCATGACCATCTCCCATTGTCGCCACAACCGTCCACAACACCACACACCATCCCCCCCCATGTGATCTCAACTTTACCGCCACCCACCATAATCATTGCCATCATCATGATCTCAACTCTCACCACCACCACCATCACCACCGTCATTTGCCACTGTCGCCTCTCAATGTCATCACAACCATCACCGCCTGCACCATTATTACCACCACCATTATGACTGAAACGTCCATCTCCACTACCACCACCGCCGCCGCCACCACCACTACCACCACCAACTTCCTTACCACCGACCACCACGCACCTCCGCCCCACAGAGACCAAGATGAGCTGCGGAAGTCTGTCCCGGAGATTCCGGACAGCAAGAACCTTCCGAGCAAGGCGATCACGGGCAGCAACCCCTTCCTGCCGATCATCCACGACCCCAACGCGGCGACGTACAAGCAGGGCGTCCTCGTGCGCAAGATCCACGCCGACGCGGACGGCCGCAGGAGTGAGCCCCTCGCACGATAGCATTTAAAATAAAAACGACAAGTCCCCCCGTAAGAGACCGTCGGGGCGAGTGCCGTTCACGAGCGGCACCGATGAAAGCCGGCAAGGCGCACGAGGGGGTGGGGTGGCCACCACCACGCCCGCCCGCCTTTGTCTCCCCAGTGGCGATGTTTACACACCGCACCAGGTACTCGTTTAAGGCGGAGTCGACCGAGGGGAGGCCCAGGACCGGTTCAATTAATCGTCACTGGTGTTCGCCGTAAGCGGGAATCGAACTCAGGTTGCCGGGTTCGTAGCACAAACCTCTAACCGCTACACTACCACCCCTCACCATTTACGATCGTGTTTACATAGACACACACACACGCGCGCGCACACATGCGCACACACGCACAGATACACTCACGAGGGTTGCCGCGGTAGCGTGATACCGCAAGTGAATATTAACGTGACCAACTGATTGCCTGCTCGTATGAGCATCGCAGTTGCGTTTTCATCTCCTGTTTACAGCCCTGAGGTGAAACCTCCGCATTCCTATGGACAATCATTGTTGTCTTCCTCACACATTGGTATGGATTTTATCGACGCCGGAGGAATGATGGGGCTGAGTGAACCCACAACTTGGATTTGAAACTTGCAACCTTCCGACTGCGAGCCACCATGCCGATATCTGGTACGATGTAAAAAGCACGGGCCATTTTGCAGTTGTGATTGTCATCGCCAGTTACAATTCTTCAATATTTAATTTGCAGATATGACCGTGAAACACGCTTGACAAGATTACCCGTGCGCCGCTTCGGTGCGGCCCTAGCAATTTTGTCGCGAAGCGTGATGTTTTCCCGTCAACATTTTTTAAAATTCTGTTTTGTGCCAGAGTGCCACTTTTCCTCTCCCGCGCTCCCCACACCGAGTGAGCTGCGAAGAGCATAGAGGCGCTCTTCGCATCTTACTCGAGAGATGGCGATGGTAGTGGGGCGATGGCGATGGTGGTGGAGAGATGGCGATGGTGGTGGAGAGATGGCGATGGTGGCGGAGCGATGGCGATCGTAGCGGAGCGATGGTAGTGGAGCGATGGCGATGGTAGTGGAGCGATGGCGATCGTAGCGGAGAGATGGCAATGGTAGTGGAGAGATGGCGATAGTAGTGGAGCGATGGTAGTGGAGCGATGGCGATCGCGGCGGAGCGATGGCGATCGCGGCGGAGCGA
>CM025649.2:4988298-5001617 GCA_014621495.2 Entosphenus tridentatus
GGGGGGGGGGGCATTCGATCTACTCATTAGGGGAGGAAACCACATAAATTGGCATCGACAATTTCCCTCACTCTGTGGTCTGTCAGTAGGTGGATGGGGGGGGGCGTGTGGGGGGGGATACTCGCAATGTATAATCCCATTTCAGTAATTTGTGACCATGACGTCAGCACGTAATGGCCTACTCATGGGAAAAAGGTCACGTGACGCTTAACGTCCGCTGTGAAGCCAGACGGTGCGTAGCGTTATATCTTTTTAAAATGTTTTTTACAACGGCAGTCTTACTCGGGGTGGCCGCCGGATTTGAACCACGACCTTCTGCAACAATCGGCGAGCACGTGGCTACGTCTTAATGGCAAGCTGCGCGTCGCAGTTAAAGCCTTATCCACCTCGACCACTCGAATGTATTCCTGATGTACCTCTTTCCTGCGACGCCAAACAGCACCGCCCGATTACTATTGAAACTTTTTATTTTATTTTACCAGGTAAGGCTCAAAAAGGCAACTTGGAAATAGCATAAAACAACACCGTGTGAAGCTCTCCCAGCTGGACAATATAGGTTTAGTAATGCATTGATTAATAATTTCATTTTGACTATTAAGCTCAGCTTGATTAAAAATCAGAATAGGTTTTGCCCTTTCTGGCAATAAAGCAGGTGATAAGATGTTCAAACACTAAACATACACCTTTTTCAAGGCATCAAGTCTGCATTAACCACACGAACTTGTGGTTAACATGCAAACAAACATGTTCTGATCATCTTTACGAGAGTTTTCATGGCCCCTTCTGTTGCGGGGAGACGGCACAGACAGACGTAGCTAACACATTAACGCTTGCAACTTTAATTGTAAAGTGCGAAAAAAAATAATCACCTTCTACTTTGTGACCCTGAATCGTGGTGATGTTTGGGTAACGGCAGTATTCGAAGTTTCAAATTGATTTTGCTTATCCAGGTGAGAGAACTCACGAGACCACGGTGAGTGACCTGGGGCATCAGTCTACCGGTGAAGGAGGTGGGTGGTGGGGCGTCGATGATTGCTGCTGCTCTGTAATAATCCCAACTTAAGTTAATTTGTGCGAATCGTTAACCCCCCCCACCAACTGGGCAATAAAGTCTGAAACGCAACGGGCAATTTGTCGTTGGCCAAGGACGAGCACAAGGCGGACACGCCGGTGTCGGACGACGACGCGAAGCAGGCGGTGAGCGTGCACCACGCCCTGGCCACGCGCGCCACCGACTACACCAAGCGGCCGCACGTGCTCAAGCTGAAGACGGCCGACTGGCGCGTCTTCCTCCTGCAGGCCCCGTGAGTGAGATCCCCTGCACGTGGCGGCCTCGTCGCCGTGCCGAGGCGGCCGGGCCGCCAGGCCGCCGGTGTGCGCTTGCTGTCTTGAGTTTCGAGGGCATGCACGTATGATGTATGGTGGAGCTTGTTTCGCGCCGTACGTAACCAACCGTGCTAATCGGAGGTGCGGGTTTTGCTGCTCGAGTTCCCTACATCCTGTCCGATCTTACGGCTGCCCCCTTAATTTTTCACCATTGCGCTCCTTCCGAGTCGTAAAGCCTTTAGTTTCAGCTTTTTCCCAGAATCCTTCAAGTATCCTTTGGCGAGCCCTCCCCTGTGACAGTGTGCCCCATCCAGATTTTTTCCACCCCCGAATTTTTACAGTCGTTTGTTTCTCCGCTTGCCACTGGTGAGTTACCCTTTGTGTCCTTTCAAAGCTAACCCCCATCTCAAGCCTCTCCAGTCTTCCAATGTATTACTTTCTCAGCTTCTGTCTCTGCTCATCATAACACCACATTCCAAATTAGAGTCTTTACAAGGCTGCTATTCAATTCCCGGCTTATCCATCATGTTTTTGCTAACATGCCACTTTTCCCACCGCAATCCTAGCTCTGATCTCCTTCAGACATCTATAATCAGGGTTTAGCTCCGCTTAATAAAACTGAGTCATCACAGCAAATGCTGTTGATACCACTACACCTTGCTATCGCTTCCTTCCATCTGCACTTCTGTTTGGTAGTGCAGTGTGAGATTAAGTTTATTCTGCGAGGAAGAACCCTAGTGATATTTATAATAAATATGTAGAACAGGTGCAGAATATAAAATTATACAAAAATAGAAATTATGCCAAGTAAAACAAAATCTAGCAATAAGATAACTGCAAATAATAAAAAATTATTGCTTTAGGATTAACACGATGTTCCAGTTCTCCTGTATAATGGAGGTAATTAATCTCTGTGGATTAAATTAAGGACTATGGATCAAACCAAGTATAACCTATTCTCCCCTCCAGAAGCCGAGTAATCTATCACCGACAACATATTGGCATCCAAGGGCAGTCTCGGACTGTTTGGTTGCTTGATCGTGGTGGTTCATGGGAGGTGGAAAACATTAATCAAGTCAAGTTTGATTGGTGTGCAGAGATTCAAGATACGTGTGGAGGGCTCATGGGAGGGTTCGGGGGGAGGGAGTTCAGTGGCAGATAGTGGCCAACAGTCTCCACTGCAAGACACCCAAACTGAGGTTCAGTAACCCGTACATCTCAGAGGCTCGTGCCATTGTGGTGCATGCACAGTCCCTTTGTTCACCCACTGCCGAACGAGGGCCTCCCCACGCCGTGCGGGTCGTGGGAGTCATTTGACCATACTCAAACCGGAGGATCAGGCGCGAAATCCACGCGACCATGGAGAGAGAGACATGCACATTCCAAATATGCAGGGGTCAAGGTTGGGATCGAACCCAGGACCTCCTGTGTACCAGTCGAGGTAGTTAACATCAGTCCACCGTGAAGCAAGTGTGTCCACAGTGGTACCGGTGGCATGTGTGTAACCTACCATAAAAAAAAACTGGGTGTAAAGCAAATACGAGTGGTACCTTGATGTTGCCGTTGTGTGCATGCGTGTGCCCATGCTATCCGCTTCCTTGCGCTCGCAGGAACACCCAAGAGATGGAGTCGTGGATCACGCGCATAAATCTGGTGGCCACCCTCTTCTCGGCTCCGCCATTCCCTGCGGCCATCGGGTCCCAGAAGCGCTTCAGCCGACCGCTGCTGCCGGCCTCTGCCACCAAGCTGCCGCAGGTGAACTCACTCGGCCAATCGGCCTGGCCGCACGTGGCAACGCTTGCTCAGCGAAGTTTGGACTTGGTCCATCGGACTTTCTCTGTTACATGATTTTGTGAAGTCATCGGTTGCAGAGCGCGGACCAAAATGCCTTGCTGAGCTCGTCAAGGAGCATGAACCATCACGCGAACTCCGGTCATCCTTGCTGCAGCAGCAGCAGCAGCGGCTTTTGGCTAACCATCCAACAAAGACAGTCACCACATTGCCTGCTTTCTGATGCGCTTCTGCGGCCGTCTGGAACGCTCTAGGAAGCCACTGGAGCTATGCACTTTTAAATCGTCTAGATTGAAATTTAATTTCTATATAACTGCTTGTTGTGGTTAGTTTCTTGTCCATTCTCCGTACCTCTGATGACGTACGGTGAGAAAGAAGTTAATCATACATACATGACGCAAAGCTGTGCGTGGCAACCATAATATTCCAATAATATTTAGACACTATATCAATTAAAATTATAATTCTTTTTCGTTTTATTTTTCATTGATTTTTGGGTTTTTGGCCTAACCGAAATTTTTTTTATAATTTATCATGATATTGGCTATGCAAATCCTACCGTGTTAAATGCGTTAAGCATGATTAAATCTAGATTGAAAGCTAATTTCTTTAGAACTGCTTTTTATGTTTAGTTTGTTCCTCCTTCTCGCCTCCGATGAGCACGATGCGCTACGTACGCTGTGAAATACGTTCAACATGCAGTACATACAACTATTTGATTAGATTCACGGAGGGTCATCGAGCAGTACCCCACAGGAACGCTTTTAAGCAACGTTCTCTTGGCGTGCCCCCCTCCTCATTACGGCTCCCTCTCCCGGCGGGAGGCACCCAGCACGTCGACTTACCTCGTTAACGCACGTCACCTCCAGGTGCGACGTTACTTCCGTTAGGGACACTGAATATCGACCGGCTCCGGGAACTCCGGAGCTCCTGTCAGTGCAGTTAATTTCCCTTAACACACATGCCCCTGCGCACCCGGTTGGCTTTGGTGGCTTCTGCTCGCTCTAATAATGGTTTATACGATGCGTGCCGCCTGCCACCGCCGCAAATCTGCCCGGTTGACATTGCGATCCTTCTGCTGCTGCTGCTGCTGCCTTAATCAAGTCTCCAAGCCACATCCACTCTGCGCGATCCCCACATGCGGTCAATAGCTTAACCCGAGACCCGCCTCTTGGTGCGTCAGCCTCCCTTTATTCGCCACTGCCCACCAAACCGTCAAACGTCTGTTGAATACACACGAACACACACGAACGCACACGAACGCACACTCACTCTCAAGTCCTGTCTGTAACCTTGACCTCCGAGTCCTGCCTTCCTAACAGTGATGAATGTGCCTCTCTGGAAAGGCGTGCGCACTCGGGGTTATTCGGGGTGATGGGGAATGAAGGGGAAGGAAGCGGTTAATTGGGCGGTCTAACTAATCTTTTCTCACACGTGTATGTCACGCGTGCTATTGTCAAAGCGTTCGACGGCGCGTTGTTTTATGGAGTGAGCCTTGGTGGAACTCTGTGCGTGCGTGGCTCTTTCAATCTCTCTCTCTTCCTCTCTCTCGGGCTTGCGTGCGCGCACACGGGATGCCAGGAGGAGCAGCTTCGCTCGCATGAGGACAAGCTTAAGGGCGTGACCTCTGACCTGGACCAGCATCGCTCCTACCCACCTGACCCGCGTCGCGTGCGTGCCAAGGAGGCCGATGACTACCGTCTCAAGCAGCACTACCTCGAGTTCGAGGTGACTCAGCCGATCACATTTGCATCTCACAGCAGCGGCAGCTTTTGGCTCGGCCATCAAACAAAGACGGTCGCCGCATCGCTCGCTTTCAGATAATCTTTCACGGTCGTCTGGAATGTTCTTCCTTCCAATATTAGTAAGCCACTGGAGTTGTGCACTTTTAAATCATCTCGATTGATAAAGTCATTTCTTCAGAACTGCTTTTTGTGTTTAGCTTGTCCTTTGCCCGCACCTCCGATTAGCACAGTTGGCTACGTACGGTGCGAAAGAAGTTCCACATACATCTCCACTGCTCTTCCCTCTTCCTTTCCTCTCTCCCATCGCTACCTCCAATGCCCACAGCATTGTTTCCTGCAGGAGTGGGGGATCTGTTTCCTTAATGAGGAAAGAATAGGACTCTCAAATACCTTTGGCTGGGGCCACTCATTAACATGAACCTTAGCCTTATACAAAATAATTAGGGGTCGCCTTTACTGAGCGTGCTAAAATTAGAGAACGGCGCTACAAGACTAATCATATTTCACTCCAGTTCCCAATTAGTGCAGCTGAGATGCTTGTTGCAGTGATGGATACATATTGTATTGCAGGCTGTTTTTACCAAGTGGTCTGCATCGTGTAGCCGCACGTCATATTAAGTAATATAATGGGCCACATAGGGCCCAGAGCCCTTGCGTTTCCCACCCCTGATTTACCAAGATTCCAATGAACAAATTTTTTATGATTATAAGTGCCAATATTCAAAAGTTAGTCGGATGGAAGATCGATAGAATGGACAAAAACGTGTGCATGCTTCCGAAAATGTAACCTGCTCAGGAACAGAATGAACATGTGTACATGCTGTACATATATTTATTTTATAAATTAATTTAAGACACAGTGATACAGTCTGTGCAAGCGTAGGCAGTTGTAATTGGGGGACAACTGTAAAAACAGTGCATTAATTTAGAGTACACAAAGCCAGGCACCATCACCACCATAGTTAATCCACTGCTGGATGAAGTCCTCACCAAGCTGCTAAAATCTCTGGCTACCCCACAATGTACACAAAGCCAGGAGTGGCCTCCGAAGGAGGACAATTCCATTGTGATCAAGCAGCAAGTTACTCAGCTCATTCAAATGCCGTTGAGTTATTTCTCCTCCTCGTCGATGGGAACCCAGCGATTGCACATTCCTGCACAATTTACAGGACTGACCCGGGCTGACATTGCTGTTATCTTTATTCTGCCTCCCGCACGTTTCGGGACGACCTAAGGACATTGCAGAAGAGTAAACGCTTTGCTTGCATGTTCCGTGAGACGAATGCTCTTGCTGTTGCATGCGCGCATTTCGCTCGGGGTGGATTGCAGTGGCTCAGTATTGAATCCTTCGCAACCCTTAGCTGTGTCTGTCGCTCCACGCGAGCGTTGATGGGGTTAGGCTGCGGGGCAATTTTTTCTTTTTTTGGAAGGTGGTGGCTTCTGTGTTGCAATCTCCGTTCAATCCATCCTCGGTTTTATATTAAACGGTGTGGGCTGGCTCTGTGGAGATTTAAATACATCTTGAGTGCATGGTAATTAAACACATACCAAATCGGCAATTGTATTATTTCTTTAATTTATTCTTTCGCAAATGGGATTGGAAAAGACGAGTCCATTTAGTTTTGGTAAATTACATTATTGTGCTAAATGTAAAATAGCATTGGCTTTGACATTTCACTGCCGAGTCTATGTTTCTGCTGGACCAGTCATTTTTGGAGTAAATTAACCATCAGCTGATTTGCGCTGAAAAGGGTACACGAGAAAACGTGACGTCGTTATCTAGAATTGGCTGTTGTGTTGCAAACGCCATCGCCCACTATTTGTTATGAATTTAATTCAAATAAGTTGCAGTAAAAGCACTCGCTACTGTTCAGCTGTGTTCACACCAAGCTTTACAGTCGATGTTATTTTAATTAATCCCTCGAGTGGTTAAACACTTCCATTGGTTGTCAACCAGAGCAGTCCTCTCCCACTCCAGCCTGAATCTAGTGGTGGGAATCCAATATTCTGGCTAATCGATGTTTAGGACAACCGCTGTTAACTTGACACAAACTGGTGCCTATTTTTCTTCTTGGTTCTTTCGGTAAAGTCACGTAGAAGGAAAATAATAAAATAATAAAAATAAAACATCATAAAATAATTCTCACGACGTTTCGGCCACAACGCAAGCAGTTGTCTTCAAGCCTGGGGCGTTCCATTCAGACTCTGTCTCCTTGACAGACCTGTTCTTCACCTGAAGACGGCTACTTGCGTTGTGGCCGAAACGTCGTGAGAATTATTTTATTATGTTTTATTTTTATTATTTTATTATTTTCCTTCTACGTGACTTTACCAAAAGAACCAAGAAGATGAATCCCTGCAGTCACGAAAGCTTTAAATCGAAATTTGGTGCCTATTTTGTCAATCTCGGAGAGATGATGAGCTAAGTTGACCCTTGACCCGAGATTTAAACTCACCAACTTCTCACTGTGAGACTCACACTCTGAGCACATCGCCACCCAGCCAGATAAACCGGATAAACAAGAACAATTAAACTTAATAAATTAACGCGTTCAATGTTCAATGACAAAGCGACAGTGAGTAAACTATACACACGCGCGCGTGGTGCCTCTGACCACCCAGAAATATATTTTGTTAAATCGCAGTTTGTCCATCGGCCGGAGCGCGTGCGGTGGGGTATAGTGTGGGTACCCCCGCCTCTTCCCAGTACCCTCGACCTTCCTCGAGTGGAGTCCCCTTTCGCGAGCAGCGGCACGAGCAAGACATTTCAGGGCTGCACCTTTACCTCTGAATTTATTTAAAATAAGCACAGCATGAGATCGTTCAGTGAAATGGCAACAGTGAGATGAATATGTATTTGTATTTTGCATCGTGTGTTTGTGCGTAAATATCGGAATTGTATTTCCCCAGTAAAGCCCGTAGAGCTAATAAGCTCTTTTGTCGAAGGCCAACTCGGCCGGCAGACAACATCAAAGCATTGCGCAATTACAGATTTTAAAAAAACAAGCAAACTTAATAATAGAAATTGTGTTGTCAAATTACATTCACACTTAAACCTTGGTGATTTTAATAGTCAGATTAAATGAGGACAGAGATGACAGAATGGCGATTGGAAGAGACGATACTGAGTGTTTCCAATATTTTGAGGCAGCAGCTACATTCAATGCTTTTGATGCAAATTGTGTGCGATATCCATAGCTGTCAACCCATACGGTTTACCCGTATTCTTGTACAGGGAAATTGAGTTTTCAGGTCCATACGGCGTACAGCAGTTTCAATACGGGCAAAAAAAAACAAGGTTGGTCGATTTGTTTGTGTTTCTCCCTTGTGATGGGATTTTGAAGGATGAACGTTGAGATTTATAAGGGCACGGGGTGACCAATAAGGTCTGAATTGGTCTGTAATAAGGTAGGCACCACGTCGTAGATTGTTATGCAGTAATGCCCCACGGTTTATGTCGGGGGATGCATTTCTGGAAGGTGCGACGACGAACATCAAAACGACGTAAATCAAAGAAGCGACGTACAGGGTAGTGCTAGTGGGTGGTGGAGGCAAAGGCTGAGAGACGACGTATGATGAGAAAAGGACAGCGGGAGGAATCCAGTGGGCTGTGAAGCTCTTTTTATCACAGTACGTCCAGTATGGGCGGGTGGTCAGCAAGTCACAACAGCAAACAACGCAACGAAACGATAGAAGCGCCAAAAAGTCAAGTCACGAAATGTGAACAAATAATACTTTCTTTCAAGTCCGGGTTATCGCCAGTGCAGTAACAAAGTGACGACGTGTTTGCGACAAACGTCGTGAAAGGGGCAGACGTAAATAATACCGTGCGACACACAAACTCGCGACTGTACCCGCGACCGCTCTCTGCCGCAGAAAACGCGCTACGGCACCTACGTGACTCTGCTGCGCGCGAAGATGAAGCTGGGCACGGACGACCTCGACTCGCTGGAGGCGGCCGTGGGGTCTCCCTCGTGCCCCGCCGGCGCCCCGGACAGCGAGGGTACCGCCATGCGGAAGGCGCGATCCAGCCCGACGCTGGCGCACGCCGCCGCGGGCGCCAACTCCGAGCCGGAGCTGACGGGGGCTCGCGTCCGTCGCAACGTGTCCGACTTGCAGGAGCAGAATCGGCCGTAGGGCCCCCCATCCCACCACACCCCTCCCCCTCCTCCACCGGGGCTGCACCTGCATCCCTAGCTGCAGGTGCAGGAGACGATGAGATGACGTGGCGGTGTGTTTTTGCGTCAAGTAGGGTGCTCATCTTGCTGACGGGGCGCGAGTATCGCTCTCTGCCGGTGGTAGCCTTGCAGGCGTGAAGGTGGAATCGCGATTCCGCGTCTGGGTGGGCTCGCCGCGGATCGCTTAACACAACGCTTAAGCCTCGCTTACGTCACGTGGCGGGGGCGCGTTAAGTTAACCCCGCTGCCGCGCATCTCCGAGGTTTAACTTCGGGACGTTAAGTGAACGTTACGCGAGCCGGCGGACAGTCGGTGGGGCAGAGCCCCGAGTTGCTGCGACACTTTTCATTGTTCCAGTCGCCAACGCGCGACGTGCCGCACTGCACCGCGTCGTCCCAATGTTGGCGCGTGCCGGCACGTTGGGACCACGCGGCCCCGGCGTGAACCCCGCCGTTCGTGGTTTATTATCTTAGTCAGGGTTGCCCTGCACAAAAACCGGGGGCAGTGTGTCTCGCCGTGCCCTGACCAGGTTAATATAGGTGATCGAATCGATCGACGGCGTTGTTAGTGCCTGCAGTGTTTTAAAGGACCTCCAATCAGCAAGATGGCATCTAAATTCGCACGCAGAAGCCGCGCGTTGTCCCGTCTACTCCTGCAATGATGGCCCCTATGTTTCTCCTTCCTCACGGCCACAGCATCCGGCCCAGTCCATCCTTCCCCTTTCGCCCTGCCCCAGCCCATCCACTCAAAAGCATCTGTGGCTGCCGTCACCGCGTCGTTTGAGGTCTAGTCCGTAGCGCTCTATTACACGCGTATTAAACCCCCGAGTAAAAAGTCGCGTGGGGCTCGTGTGCGCCGTGCTGTGCCGTAAACTGTGCCGTACGTTGGGTGACAGTGCCAATAACATCCTTAACATTGCAGCCTATAGGGTACATCGTGTAATGTGTTTTTGCCGTAGGCTCGCACGAGTGTGCAGGTAAAACCCGCTGTGTTGGCTTCGCGTGCGTGTGTACGTGCGTACGCGTGTGTGCGATTCACATTTCTAATCGTGAAAGCGATGGGTCGTGGGAGATGCCATCGCTCCCAATTGCTCACCCCGTGTTGGCTTTTCTGTTTAGAATACAAATAGGTTGTGGGGTTCTGGTGAGTATCGTGCACAGCCGTTACCACCATCCTCGCGCATGCGAGGATGGTGCGTAGGTTAGCGAGTGGGATGAAGGACGGCGTAGTTTGTGCGGCGCCGTCGGGCGCGGTTGTGAAACGGGTACACTTTGTGTGTCTTTTCTCCACTGAAAACCATGTTTACTCAAAGTACATTTAGTGAATGCGCGTCATTTAAAGAACAAAACTTTTAAGTTGCTATGAATCTGCAGAAATGTCGCCAGTCTGAGCGGTGACCAATCGTAAGACGTTCCAAAGCGCTCCCGACAAATACGTCGTAACGATGTGTCCCTGCGGATGTAGGCTACCCTCGGTAGATATAATGACATACGAATACGGGTTCGTGCTGTGCGTTTGCTTGCGTTGTGTTTACGCGTGGGTTGCAACTAAACACTTGCTCCATCTGTCAGCTGGGGAAATCTCAAACACCGACCTTTGCTTTCCGCACTCTTCCAGGCCCCTCACCAAATCCACTGCACTTGCACAGTACGCGTACAAAGTGCGCGTAGCACAGATCGATCAACGGGCAAAACAAGCGACGCTACTGCGGTGTTCAAACATTCTGCGCTGAGAAATGCACGGGTCGCGCGGGGTTTTTCAACTCGATTCCTCCCACGCCGGTTGAATCCGATCCTCATGAAACACGCTCATCGCACACAACGGACACCACGCAAGGGGCGCACGACATGCCCGTGTGCGATTTAGCGCGCGAATAGACGTGAATTGGATTCACGCGGGCACATCACGCGAGTTCAGCAAACCGCCCTGCGTTGTTCTGTGGACCGGAGGCGCAGCAGCGGCAGAGGCAGCTACGCGTCGCGAATGAACGCGGAGCGTTCCAGCATTGCCGGATGGTAGAAAGCGTCTGCGGGCAATTACGCGTGCGCATGCCGCATGCTCCGTCACAGGCCGATGCCTCTTGACTCAGACGCTACCTCTCCGCTTCCTCTACCCTGCCGCTAGCCCCCCCCCCCAACCTCACAGATACCTACTATTTACAGGTCATCTTCCCCCCGCATGATGCGGTTCCATACGATGAAACAAGGATGTGTTGGTGAACAGAAAGGAAGATTTATTCTTGGTTCTTTCTTATTTCCCTTCTACGTGACTTTACCGAAAGAACCAAGAATATGAATCCCTGCAGTCACGAAAGCTTAAAATGGAAAGGAATATGTCTATGGGGACCCTTTTTGGCAGTATCTGCAGAATAGGCTTTTTCCTTTCTGGCAATAAAAACAGGAGGTGTTAAGATGTCCAGACACCAAAAAGGCACACCTATTGCAAGGCATCGCGTCTGCATTAACCACACGTACTTGTGGCAAAGCATGCAAACAAAACATCCTCGGATTGCCTTCGAAACTGATTGGCCTACACCAGAGGCAACAGAGAGCTCTTGGGATGGGACTGCAGTCGTAAACCACAGAGCTGCAACATCGATCACTTGACTCAGACCACCACACACAAAGTGTACAAGACCTTTTTTGCTACACTTAACAATTTGTCCCATCACACTGCCACGTTGCTTTCACCCCTTGCCCTCATCTGCGGTCATCGTTCCGCATACCATTTTTTTTGTTTCTGTATTAAATGCTCACATTGTATATGTGTTATGGGTACCTCAGCCTTCGCTTATCTGAGCCAAAGCTACTGCCATGCCTGACGTTTTTTTTTCTCACCATACTTTACCCGGCTGGTCAGTGCGGTTTAGCGGAGGTAGGATAGAGAGAGAGGGTCGCTGCTTCCACGTTGGAGCATTGCCGCAGCGTTGATGGTGCCGCTCTGCTCCCCTCTGAAACCGCAGCCTCGCCTCTTGTCACGGCGCAAGTTGGTCGTCCATGCTGTCAGCACTAGCCAGGCCGAACTCCCTGCTCTCAGATTCAAGAGATCTGACATCGGGCGCGTTCCGCGTGATTTCGCGTACGCAATCGAAACACACACACGAGCCCAAGTCGCTGAGCATTTCCGATTAGCACGGTTGGCTTCGTACGGTGCGAAAGAAGTTCAACATACGTCCGTTTAAGGCGCTGCTTAAAATCGCAAGGTCCGACATTCGTTTAACGAAGCTTCCGGTATAATTGAAAGGCGGTGGTTTTCACGTTGAATGCTTCAGCTGTGGCCACGTTAGAACCGAATGTCTTGTATCCGTTGCAGTCAATCGGCCAACCTCGCACCCTATTTAAGATGACGTCGGCAATGACATTTCATCACAATTTTTGGGGTTTCCACTTGTCCGTACTGCCTGACAAGTTGGTGTTTATTTGAGCGGCGATAAGTTTGGAAAATCGATGACATTGCCCCCTTCAAGAATGCATCCCACTCTAGACCAGGATATATATTATACTGTACTTGCACTCGATGTGAATTGACTCGCTCGCCACCCCATGCAAGGAATTTAGAACAGGTCTATCCGATCAATTAAGGAATCGGTTATGCTACCGATTGTCGAGGCGATTACTTAGCTAATGTCAGAAAACAAGAAACACAATTTGCGATGTCTTCACGTCGCATTGTGCCGGGTATGGTTTGTTCAACAAAAAAATTATTTGCCCACGGCGCTTAATAAATGAATCTATTTAATCATCCCAGCTACGGAAGACTTGTCGCGATTCAGTTCACGAAACCATTCTTTCATGTTGTGAATGGTATGACGTGAACCCGTTACATAACAGCACAGATAAATTGAAAACCGATTCCTACGATTACGCATCTATCTTACGTTGAATAATTGTGACGAGTCGATGAACCAACACATCGTTCAACCCCGAATTGACACATCCTTTTTGATACGTATAAATACACTTGGAACAGTCATGAGAAATAGATGATTTGAATTCTCTATTTGAATAGAGTGGAGTCATTCCTCCTGCTAAACTGGAAACCCATTGCACGATTGCTACCATTCCACGTACGAGATCAGTAATGGGCCCGCTTGCATGCGGGGTCAACCCTCCTAACGGGGTCGAGGGTGGTGGCACAGCGGTATCGGTAAAGCTGCAACGCGTCGCTTGAATCCGGCCACTGGGCGATGCGAACGCGACGTCGCAGGCTCGCTGCGGGGACGTGCGACGGTTCGCATTGAAGGGGGTCGATGTCGCTGCTGCTGCAGTGGTGCATTACC
>CM025649.2:5024937-5037519 GCA_014621495.2 Entosphenus tridentatus
ATATTCTGCTTTGGAAATAAACGCTTTGTTGAATTAGATTGCGGAATAAACGCACACACCGCCGATGTACCGGGTCGATGCTGGGCTTTTCCATTTTGAAAAACTTTAATAACGAAAGTGGCCGTGTTTTTTTTCTTTCTTTATCCTCCTCTGGTTTGCTTGGCAAAAGAAACTTGTTGACATTGCACACCGGCGAGTGCATTTCTTGACGCTCGTCAGAATGCAAATACTGACGGAGCAACGAATGGGAGCAATTACGTGCAATGCTGCTCTCTACCCACAATGTTCTTCAACTTCTGTCATAAAACATCCACCAACCAAGAATCATTTCAATTCGTAGTGGCATCTAAATGCAACCAGCATCTTGGGTGTCAGGCGGCAGACGTCATCCTTTATTTCTTTTTGCCAGGAGGATTTGGACACGACTCGGTGCACAATTTACCCAGTAAACGTGCTAGTGTGGCCAATCGTTGAACCCACGTTGACGCAATCTTCCACGTTTACTGGGCTTTTTTGCACAGTCAATCTACCCATTGAATGTTTCCCAACGTTGCTGCTGACGTTCATGTGGCAGCGGTGTTCATCGGCAAAAACTGCACCCTGAAACGCAACAAAATATGGGCAGGAGACATTATTTCGATAGATCATGGCTTGACATTCGCAGCCCGAAACCCTTAAAAATTCACCTGTAAAAACAAAGTTTTTCACTATAAATCCTTTATATGCGTGGCGGCTAGAGTCATCTCGTCCTCTGGCTTGAGATGGCTGCCACCTATGGGTCAGATGATTGCATGCCAGCATTAAGCAATTGGTAATTAAATATATTTTTTTTGTCCTAAAAAGTGTAAAATTTAGGGAAAATGTTTTCACGAACATTAAATTGTCACGCACAACGAGTCTGTGTGGAAAATGTCAGCTCGATTGGATCACGGGAAGTGGGTTAAAAAACGACCGAAAGATTTGCACGGTCGTAAGCGCGCAAGAATGCGCGCAAGTGAACTTAATATAAAGGATTAAAAAAAACACCCACACACACACACGCATTACGGAATTCACCTTCCCCGATCGCTGCAAGCACCGGCGGTGACTGCTTGGCAACGCGAGCGTGGCACCGCGCTTACCCCCGGCGGCGGCGCGCGTCGTTGGCGCCCTCTGCCTTGCGATGGATGTGTGCCAGGGGTCGCCGGCAAGACGAGTCTGGAGCAGGCCCAGGCTGACATGTTGGTGGACACCATCTTCGAACCCGTCGTGCTCGTCCCCTGGCGTGAACAGGACGAGGCTGTCAAGGTGATTGCCCCCCTGTGTGTGTGTGTGTGTTCGTTCACTCGTGTGTTCACGTGCGTATGTGGGGGGAGCGGTAGTGTAGCGGTTAGCGCCGCTGCGCTACGAACCCGGCGACCCGAGTTCGATTCCCGCTCGCGGCCAACACCGGTGACGAGTATCTGAACCGCTCGTGGGCCTTCCCTAGGTCGACTTCTGCCAGTGAGCCTTCGACACTTCACACGGCCTCAATGTGCACCTAGCCTGGCACAAAGTGTGCACCTAGCTCATGGTGACATCGCCGCCACTTAGTGGCAAATTGTTGTTGTGGTTTTGTGTGTGTGTGTGGAAAGTGGCTGTGTAGTGGTTAGCATGCTGCGCTACGCACCTGGTGATTCGGGTTCGATTTCCGTTCACGTCCACCAACACCACTGACAATTATCTGAACAAGTCCTCGGCCTCACCTAGATCGAGCCGGGCGTGGTGCTGGCCAACCACCCCCTCGTGTGCCGTGCCAGCCTTCATAAGTGCTTGAAAAGTTTGAGGCTATAGGAGGGATCTTTGCATATGTGTGCTGGACTACAGTGCTTTTGTAACGTTACCCTGGTGGTGGTGGTGTTGATGCCATTGTTGCTTTTGCAAAAATGTAAGTGTCCCTCTCACCAATGGTTTCTTCCACTTTAGTAATAACAATTCTCTATACTCGGCAACACAATTGCGGCAACGATTGTGAAAGTCTCAATGAGTTTTAAGACTTTTTCAGGATGCTTGAGCCAATTCCATTAATGGGGTGTGTTTGGCTGCATGATGGATGAACCCACCATGCATACGAGTGGAGGGGAGCAGTGAGTGATACTCATCACTTCCATATCTGAAGTAAACACTGCGAGTCACGACTTGTTGGATTGTGTTCAGCGTTTTCCTTTTCCCCATCGTCATTGTCTGCAGAAGGAGAAAATTGAGAAACTGTTCAAAGACACCGTGCCTGGGTGGCTGGCCAACCTCGAAGCGTACCTGGGCGACAGCACCTGGTTTGTTGGAGATTCGGTGAGTCCCCACCATCGTTAGCTTGTCTGAGACCACTTGTCATTCTAAACAGACACAATTTAATATTCCCAGCTAAGCTCGGTGGTGCTAAAGCAGGGGTGGGGAAAGTCCGGCCCGCGAAATAATTTGGTGTGGCCCTGCCAAGGCAACCGCAGGCGGGACTCGAAATTCAATAAATCTAGGAGCAAACCTGGAAAAGCAGTTGTGAGTAGCAGCATCATCAATACCAGCTAACATCACACGCCTCGCATTAGGGGGTGAGTTAATTAAATTTTTGACCAAATATAACGGGCAAATTTTTAAGTTGATAATTTTGTATGGCCTGCGAATTATGTAATAAATATTCAAATGGCCCTTGGCAGAAAAAAGGTGCTAAAGCAACGGGTAAACAACTGGTAATAATAATGTAATTTATTATTCAGGACATTCTTAATGAGTTTCAGGAGTGTCTTGCGTCGCAGGGGTTTAGCCAATTCATTACCGAGTTTTTTTGCGTCTGGGAGGAATGTAGAATACTGGGAGAAGCCACACTCATTACGAGGAGATGAGCACCAAAAGGTACGCACAGATGAGTTCACCAACCCACTGGCTGTCGAGCAATACCTTGGCCACCTTGCAGCGAATATCAGGTTTGGGGAGTTTTAACGTCGACTTTATCATGTCAGCTGTTCGCTTTAAAGGTCTGGATCGGAGGAATGTGCCAAGTTGCGAGTCCGTGAATACCTTCCGGAAACTGGAATACAAAGCAAGGCTTAAAGGACGGTGGATTGATGCCACCCGCTATTACCCCCTCTTCTGCTTGGCACATCCGAGGCAAGCCAGGGTGGTGCCCTTCTGGTACAGGTGGCTTACCGCTGGCTATTACCCAAAAGCAGAGTTGAAAACCGAACCGTGATACGGTGGCCTCGCAAGACATTCAAATATTTCTCGGATCGAATCTGGGCCTGGGGCACGGTTTGTAATTTTTCCATATTAAAAAAAATCTGAGTTAGATTGGGTAAACATTATGACGGCATTAACCCACCCACCCCCCAACTGGTCTTGCACCTGATAGGCCCACAGGGATGGCATCACCTTTACTCCCTCTATTTAAGGCCGAATCAGGAGGACTTCTGGCTATCGCCTGATGAGGCTGGTTGTAATCCGCAGTGAAACGCTGTACTCTGATTGTAAATGTTGTGTGTTTACTCTCCAACGCACCGGTGTGCTGAAGTAGTCACTAATTGGCACGTTTTGTTTACGTGACGAACCTTACTAATTGGTTGTGGCGGGTTTAACGCCACATTTTATAATTACTTGATCTCGCCCAAATAACCTTTTATTATGGACAACATTGGCTGCAAAAGCCTACGTGTTGAACTTGGTAATTTGTTTTGTGCTGATGTCAACAAGTCCATCGCGTGTTGCGACAACAAATAAACAACAACAAATAAACAACAACAAATAAACAACAACAACCTGGCAATGTCTTGATCCACCCCTGGGCTGGCTCGACACGGTCCCCACGTGCGACGCAGTTGTACAGCATGGGGAAAGAATTGTTGTTTTTTGGGAAGGCGCCTGATATACGATTGGGCCATGCAAAGACAAACTGTCGTCTGGGGAAGGGGGTCCCAGAAAAGCATTATTGGGGCTACCAATGCTGCCGACCCCGGGAGTAAAGCGCCGTTTTGACGCGAGCCAGAAGCGATGCGAAGACGAGGAGGATGAGGAGGAGTTGTTCACGTGATCAAGGGATGAATGTCGGGATGGGGTAGGGGTTAGTTAGTGGCCCATTTCGTTGAGATGCCCCCTTTTCACGGTCTCGGAAGCCCTGTCCGTCGTCAACGGGTTCTCTTTTTTTTTTTAACGAGCACACAAAGCGCACGGTGCTGGGGACGGAGGCGGGGGAAGAAGGGTGGTCGTGCGCGTTCATTCTCTAAAAGCGACATGTAACGATGACGCAGTGACGCGGTATTTCTACGGCGCCTTCCAGCCCCCCAGTGGGATTACGGAATTAGAGTAAACGAATTTGGCCGACCCCGCCACCCCCATTGTGGGTGCACGTTAACATAACGATGAGGATTCTTGCTCTAGATCTCTCGTGGACATCCGAATGGTGGCTCTCGATTTTGACTGTAAAACACGAGGCTCGCCTGTTATTATTAGCACTGCAGAACTCATTGTGTCCTCGGCGGTTAATTTCAACGGCGCGGTTTTGTGTCCCGTGCTGTTTGTTTGTATGCCAGGAGCGGCATTACGCGTGTGCTTATTAGCAGCTGCCGCTTTCTCTGCCGATTTGATACGTAGCATTGACAGTGATTTTTATTGGTACTCATTTAATCCTCGTCATAGCCCAAACAAAATTTTTCTAACTTGCAGTGTAGCTCGTATAGCAAAAGTTACCGTGTCTTCATCATCACCATCTTTAGCCACAATCGACCCACTGCTGGATGAATGCCTGCCCAAGCCGTCGCCGTCTCTCGCGATCCTTCGATGCAACAATCCACCTCGCAACGCTATTCTTTTTTTATAAGACATTTTCATTCCACATCCTCCCTCACATCGTGACGTTTCCGGACGGTATTACCAGGGGCATCGGCGGTGTCGGGCACAAGGGGTCTCATTG
This sequence comes from Entosphenus tridentatus, assembly GCA_014621495.2. Taxonomy (NCBI): domain Eukaryota; kingdom Metazoa; phylum Chordata; class Hyperoartia; order Petromyzontiformes; family Petromyzontidae; genus Entosphenus; species Entosphenus tridentatus. The sequence continues at coordinate 5,029,853 of CM025649.2, forward strand.
GAGCAGGCGGAGTGAGGGTGGAGGGATTTTATTTTGGGGTGGTTGACCAGGTCATTGCCGTTCTGGGCTTGGGTATTTAAGACTGGTCTAAGGTTCAGGAATGGTGTTATTATATTTCTTATTGTCGTACGCTGTTGCGATTTTTTTTTTTTACGCGAAGGTTGACTGTGGCGTTTCTCGCATTCCGCCGTGTGCACAGGTGACCTGGGCCGACTTCCAGTGGCACATCGCCGGCGTGGTGCTGGACACGCTGAAGCCCGGCTTCCTGAAGGGGTACGGCAAGCTCGAGGCCCTGCGAGACCGTGTGGGCGCCCTGCCCAAAATCGCGGCCTACCTGAAGGCTCGTCCCGTAACCCCCATGTGAGAAGGCTCCTTTTTGAAAACAAACAAGAATTTTAAAAAAACGCCACTACAACAAACCCGCGTGGACTTCAATCGTAAAATGTACCTCATTTGGTCCTGACCCCCTACTACCTGCCTTTCAGTGCAGCAGGTCCACGTGATAAGTTCTTACGGATATATTTGTTCTCCTACTCTGCATCACGAGCCAGGCCACACGCGCACACAAATGGCCCTCAACTTGTAGCCAGTGTCAATTTTCTAAATCTGGTCGCACCACAGATGCTTGAACAACCTCCCAGATTATAATATGAATCCTCAACTTTTGCTTCTACAGGGAAGGGGGTGGGGGATGAAGTGACAATCTGGTTTACTGGAAAGAAAATGTGTGCATTCTGTAACAAAGCGAAATGCTCAATAGTTGGCCATAATATGTTTAGTGACCTTTTTGAGCAATTCACATTTGCCACACCACTTAGGACAAAGCCAACTGAAATGCAGTGTCGGATTATGCGCAAGTGGGGTTTGCAACCTGAAAGGCTGTGTTTAGGGAGAAGGCTCTCAAAAAGTCATGATATGGGTATGGTTTGTGATGGTGTGGTTGTAAATGACCAATTGGTGAAGCTGGTGTTTTGGCATCTGTTAAGCATTCTTTTTCATTTGCAGCTGATTATGCTGTAATTTCTGTTTAGTGACTTGAATAAAACTTATTTGAATACATTTGTAAGGCTCTGGCAATGTTTTGTGTTTTTCATAATTTGAGCGTATGGCGGGAAAGACGAGCAGAAGGGTTGAAACGTCTTTAAAAAAAAATACAAAGTTTTTTTTTTTCCCCAACTGATTCAGGGGTGGGGTGGGGGGGGGGTAGACTTTGAGTCGACAGCATAGGTGGCTGGGGGAGTGGGGAGTTCCATATTGTGGGGGGCAGCTTGGACGAGGAGCGGCCTCGCGCAGCCTCCACACAGCGGAGGTGTCTGTGTTCACTCATTTTCAGAGGGGGGCCACGTCAGACATCGTCAGTGTGAGGGCCGCTAGCGTTTTTGTATTTGTTGGAGGCCTCACGTCCAGGGATCGCCAGTGGCCCACGGACCTTGCAATGGAGCACACTGGTGTATGTGATGGGCTGTAGAGATGCAGTATGTGTGTGTGTTCTTTGTTATCTCCCTTTGACACTTTCACCTCTACCCCACGATTCCCTCTCCCGGCGCCGAAGTTGAAACAGTGGGGCGGTAAATTTTGACTTTAAACTTTAGTGACTGCAGGAATACATATTCTATTATTCTTTCTGTAAAGTCGCGTATATAGAAAAAATAATAATAAAATAATAAAAATGAAAATAAAGTGAATTAAACTATCACGACGTTTATTACTTTATTATTTTTTCTATCTACGTGACTTTACCGAAAGAACCATAGAATAAGTGTCGTTGATTGAATCCTCCCGACCACATCCACCCCAGCGGTACAAATGTCCACGCCGCAGTCGAGCAGCGGGTCGCGTGCGGTGTCGTACGGTTTGGGTACTCTCCTACCTTTCAAGATGTCTCGCCAGTGTGGAAGAGTAGACCAAATACTCTCGAGGGCAAATACGCTGTCTAGAGCTCCCTCCAGTGGAGACCTTCCACCAGCAACAGCTGTGCCTTATTATTTTACACAGTTTTATTTAACTCGCTGTGTCTGTATCAAATATTGTAACTCACTTTTAACCCACTTCCCAATGTGGTATCGACTGCAAACTTGGTATACATATGTCATACTGATGACAATACTATATTCTATCATTAAAAAGAATATATATTTGTAAATATTTTTTTTATATGTTATGTTTCGCCTTGGGTCTAATTGTCCCACGCTCAACTCACGTTGGCTGTAATTGACCACGGTCCCCCTTACGTTGTGGCAAGCTTCGGGGCAACTTCCTGGAGTCGTGGAGTTCTGCCATTACTCGTACGGTACATTTCATTAAAGCGTGTTTAAAAAAAAGTATTTTTTAAAATATTACTTATTTTTACCCCATTCACATGTAATGCACGTGCAGTGTTAAGCCACGTTGGACTTCTTTCGCACCGTACGTAGCCAACGGTGCTAATCCGGTTCACCGCATATGGCCTCGGGGTACAGCGGACAAACAGCGCTCGCGAACCTTGACCCCCGAGGAAAGTTCCTCACCGGGTCACGTTCGCACAGGTCGAGGTTCATCTCTCTCGCCTTGTGAAAAAAACACAGATGGACATTGACATGACTCTGCCTCTTTGTAAATACACTGGTGCCGATCCTAGCTATGTATACATACAATTATACTGCTAGGAACCTCTGGTTACACCAGCCCACAGGGGATTATTGTGTCCGTCCGTCCGTCGTGCAGGGAGGGGCTGGGTGGGTGGGGAGGGTGGGGAGGGGCTGGGTGGGGGTAGGGCTGGGTGGGGGTGGGAGGGGTGGGGCTGGGTGGGGAGGGGCTGGTCACCCCTTGGTGCCCTTATAAAACTCAACGTTTAACCTACTCACGCCGGCTTGTGCCCGCCCTCACAGTCGGCCATATTTGCGGAATACACCACGCCGCCGTTGACCCTGGCCATTGACCGAGCAACCCAACGTTCCTACCAGCTCCCTCCGCAGGAATGTGTTTTGTTCAAAGAGATATCTTGGGTTACATTTTAGTTTGTCATGCGTAGTCCCGAGTGGCAACAGTGGCTCCTGTTTGTTGCCTATCGGATAATCGGGGCCCCGGATTGTCACACCACCGGTGCCTCCAAGGAGGAATGCCAAAGTCATGGGGAGTACGTTCTCTCCTGCGGATGGGTGGGGTGCGTGTGGGGTTAATTCAGGACGTGGAACAGGGCGTCTTGTCAGACCCCGCCGCCTGTGCGGACTGTGAGGGCGCCTGTGGACGCATCGTGAGCGTGGTTCGGTGAGGATTGGGTGCAAGCCAGGGGGCAATCGTGGACGTTGGGAGCATAACATTGCTGTTTTGTACAACGTGGTCCAGATGTCTTGTGACCGTCAATTAATTGGGCCTCGAAACATTGTTTTCCTCTTTGAATATTCATTTGATTTATTTAAATTAAGGATTTTTCTGCGTTGCAATTGCAATCCCCTGCTGTGACGGCAGTCACGACCATCGTGTCGAGTACAACTTAGGTTGTGAGTGAGAGCTCGACGCCAATGATGAGGTGGCTGAGTGGGATGAGAGTGAGGTGCCTGGCTTTAGTCACGCAAACGTGGGTTCGGATCCATTTTCTTGCCACAATATTTTTGGACTATATATATATATTTTTTTCGGGTAAAAGTGATAATAATACACCTAAAGTAGTAATAAAACAGTATGTACTTTATTTGATATATTTAAAAACATCGCAAACAAGTGGGATATCAATGTTAAATATCGATGTTCATGTTTGGCATCAGCTACTTAAGACACTAGAAGACCAGTGCCCTATTACAAAGTTACTTGGTGTAGTGGGAAAGTTTGTTACCTTTTACTCTGGCGAGCTGGGTTCAAACCCAACTCTTTCAATGTTTTATATATTTTTTTTATTTGACAACTCACGTGATGACGTCATCACGCACAGTATCACAGAGCCATGTGCGTGCAGAGTGCATTCACTTACAGCACCCGAAGTCCAGAGATATATGCGGGAGCAGCAGTGGCTCAGCCTGCTGAGTCACGAGACTGGAGACTGGCAACGTGGAAGTGCTGGGTTCGAATCCCACCAACGGATATGCGGAACAATGCAAGCCGACGCTCCAAAGCAGGTGAGTGAAATAATGTGACTATACTAAACATACATGTGTTGTGTGTCTGTTACAGATGCATGTGTGCTGTCTCTGTGCAATTGGCAGATATGGGTGTCCAAGAGGAGACTGTGGCAGAGCAGGAAGATACCTGGAGGGAGGCAGAAGGGGAGAAAGAGATGGGACAAAGCAGATTTATTTTTTTGCAATAAGCAAAACGTGACCACTAGGGGGCGCTCTTCTACCACTAGGGGGCGCTGTCTACCACAAGGGGGCGCTGTTTCAATGCCTTTTGCCCTTTAAAACGGTCATTTTTAAACAAACTTACATATTTACACGGATTTAAGCCCTTAAGCCACGGTTTTACACAAAATCGTCGTGAAAATAGTACATTTTGTGGAAAAAGGCACAATTTTAACGGTAAATTGCATTACAATTACTATTACTATGCCAAAAAATGTTTGTTGCAAATTATTAAAACAATGAATTCAGAACAAAAAGTTTTGGTGCTTATTTTCACAGCGATTTTGCACGCAAAATTGTGCGTTAAGGGCTAATATTAGTTGATTAATCGACATTTTTGCTTCAAAATGAGCGTTTCCAAAGCAACATGTAATACAACAGAGTAGCCCTCGAGTTATTATTTATACGACCATAACATCTACGTCCTAAGAGCTTTAAGCTAGAACAAAATGCAAATCTAAAAGAAAAAATTCAAATTGCGATTTTAACACAATTTCTATACAAGCCTCATTTCTAGGAAGCCCACCGCAAATAAACTACTTGCTAAAGAAGCACAGCTCTCACGAAACACGAACTGACGTGACGCACACATTGTGGCATCATGGCCTGTGGGATACAAAGGCGTCTCAAACTCAGCTTCATGGCGCTGGGTCCCCTGGGTTCCAGGCACTGAGTCCCCGTGTCCAGAAGCTGAATCCCTGATTCCAGGCGCTGAGTCCACAGGGGCTATAAACTGCCGCGCTGATACATGAAGTTGTAGTCAATCGGTAACCCTATTCACAACACAAACCCCCCCACCATATCCCCGTCCATATTCCAAGGCCACCCACCTATCAACATTCATGGTGGGGGTCGCTTCCTCTCGTTGCTGAACCCTGTGTCCGGAGTTGCCCTCCCCTCGGCTGTTGGCACTGCGTAGACGTCAAGGCCGTAATTATAATATCCCCCCAATATTCAAATATGCTCAAAATGTCCCCCCCAATATATTGCTATAAAAAGATAACTGCTATGCTATGTAAATAAAAACAACAATTTGCTAAACCTTGGCCACAATATCATATAACAATGCATAGATTTATGTTTATATGATTGTGGTTGTACTATATTAATCCCTAATCTCTGCCATTACATACAATGAAACAAGAAATGGTAAAAAAGTAAAAACAGAGCAATGTAATACAATACACCATTAGACATTATTGTAAAAAATAAATAAATAAAAAGTCCATCCCATGTGTCAGTGAATTTTTTGTATATTTTAGGCAGGAAATGAGTTTTCAATGTAGATATTTTTCTGGGTTGGGACCCCCCAGACCCCCTGGAAGATTTGGTCGCCCCCAATGTTGACTCCATGGCTACGGCCTTGGTAGACGTATCGCCGTCTAAGATCAGTCTCCAACTCGTTCCTTTCCACCCAATTGCCACCCATCCCCCCTCATCTCTGTGCGTGTGAAGTTTTTGTCTTTCCCTCTAAGATGCCCACCTGACCATCGTCTAACACTGGAGTTACTGGACACGTATAGAACACAGACCCATGAATAACCAACCCTTCTCTTCGCTACACCTTACAAAACGCACTCGTGTCGCCCTCTCGTGGCTCACGGGACGCAAAGCCCGAGATTAAATAGAGAGGGAAGGGAGAGTTTAACCCAGCGGTCGGGAACCTATGGCTCGCGAGCCATATATGGCTCTTCTGGTGACGGCATATGGCTCCCAGACAATTTTGAGTTGAAAAAAAAAATAAAAAAATCAGTTTGGAACTGATTTTAAAATACTTGTGATATTGCTTAATAATACTGTGTCATTTTAAAGTAAACAGAAATTAGTTTTGAAGATAAATTTCACGGGTCACGGGGCCTCAACGCCTGCATGAAGCTCAACCTCACCACGTACGAACCAGACTACAAGGCCATCAGCAAAACCATGCAGCACCAGAAGTTGCATTAAAAGTAAGACATATTTAATTGATCATACGTTAAAAATACTATATGGCTCTCAATGCAATATATTTAGAAATATTTGGCTTTTATGGCTCTCCCAGTCAAAAAGGTTCCCGACCCCTGGTTTAACCACAACAGACACCGTGCCACTTACACTCTTCACTCAGTCGTGAACGGCCGGCCTGCCTGCCTTGCTTGCCCAGTGCTGTAATTGGCTCTCGCCCGGCCGTGCATTAGCAGAAGTCGAACTCTCGCGTGACTGTCAAGGAGACGGTAAAGACCCCACGGGGACATCGGTATTGCAAAAAAAAAATCACGATCCAAACGTAGGCAACAGCCGTGGTTTGAAAAAAAAAACCCAACTGGAAGAACATCAATCACACAGATACACAGCTTCCATTAAACTCCCACTCCACATCACGCAGGCAACTTCACTCAGCAATTTTTCGTTCCTTAAGACTCAACTTTTTTCAAGAGCAAATCCCTTTACTACTTCCTATCCACATCCTTAAAACCTTAACCATCCTTCCCCTTCCTAACCTCGCTAGCACCCCCCCCCTTTCACTGTCATCACTCTTCCTTGTCATCTCTTCCCCTCTCCAACACTCAAACTCCATCCCTTTCCCCCATCAGCCAATGACTAATCTACCATTTATCATCCTTATAAAGCGCTTATATATATAAAAAACGCTATATAATATTCAGGATAAGATTAGTCGTGACTGGTCGTGGCATTCAATCGCAATTGGCTTTGAGCGTCACACGCATATGGCGAGAGTAAATCGTTTGCTCTGCTGAAGACCGTGGGGTTTAATTTTATATTTATATTATTTTATTATTTCCATTCTACGTGACTTTACCGAAAGAACCAAGAATATATATACCGTGGGGTTTGTTGGGGAAGCTCTTTCCCACGAGACTCGAGACTCAACATCGGACGAGCGCCTCGTTCGCTCACCTCGGGGCCTCCTGGCTCCAGCCTCTCCCTCCGGGTCAAAGGGTCAGAGGTTGCAGGGTCTCCACCGCGCTCTGCCATCCATCCATCCCTGCGGCCTCCAAAACTCCCCGAGTCGCCTCTCAGGGACCACGGAGCGGACCACGTGGGCGACTGAGCTGCTCGCTCGGGACGCTGACACCCGGGATCGAACCGGGTGCGCGGATTCCGCCTCTGTGGTCCGGGGAACTGACTCCCAGATTCCCGAGGAAAGCGTCACCGGGAGGGGGGGGGGATGTTGGATTCCTCAATGCATTCACGTTGGCTCCGTCCCGTGTGGCGATGCTCACCTGTGTTGAGCGCCCTCACCTGGGTGGTCTGTGCAGGATCCCAATAGCCATGTGTGTGGTGGAGTGGGAGGATGTGTGTGTGTGTTGTGGGGATGTGTGTATGTGTGTGGTGGAGTGGGAGGATGTGTGT
>CM025649.2:5046331-5073160 GCA_014621495.2 Entosphenus tridentatus
ATTCAAACACACATGGCACATTCAAACACACATGGCACATTCATACAACATATCTCTACCGTAATTAAAATATCAAATTTCTGTGCTACATGTAACCATTAAACCCTCCCACCAACCCTTACCAAAAGAAACCCTAAACCATGATAGAATTAACTTTCTTAACACCCCCCCCTCCCCACCTTTTGCCAAACGTGACTCAAATTTTTCTCAAACTCATTACTGGCCAAAAGACCTTTGGACTTAGGCAAATCATCCGTGTAATGTTGTAATGAAACCCACGAGTGGCAGACTATTAAGCAGTGGCAGCATTTCTCTTAATATCAGCGCACGGGGCCAGTGGTGGTTGTGTTACTGCGCCGCGTAAGATGGCCCCTCCCCTGTCTCTGCTTTTGAACGCAGAGCCCTTCCGATTGAACGACTCCTAAAAACCCGTGTCACCGTGCGCGCAAAAAAAATCACGGCGCAAGCGTGTGTAGGAGACACAAGGAAACGCACTCGCATAACCACCCCAAATGCTATTTTACAAAATGGGCAATTGTGGCAACAGCCCGGTCAATTTAGTGTTTGCAGTAAAAGTAATCGTCCTTATTAGGCTATTACCAACACCTCCCTCTCGCTGCTATCGTATGCCAAACAAGCATTGTACGAGGTGGCGGGGAGGAGGGGGAGGTAATTAACCCTGAAAGGTGGCAGGGAGTGGGCACAATGCGGGAGCAGAGATAATCGCTCCCATGTGGTCCCCTGCGCAGCGGCGAATGGGAACCCGTGCTGTGAGAATTGGCAGAAGCCATGCCCTTTGCAAGTTTGCTGAACATTACAGCCACCAGCAGCATCACCACCAGCACCAGCACTAAACTATTATTTTATTTTACTAGGTAGGGCCCACTTAGCTATATGGCTTTTTTTTTCAGAAGCGACCTGGCCACAAGTGATGGCTCAACGAAGTGGCTTATCACGTGGGAATGTATAGCAGCCAAATACTCTGGAACGCGTGTTTCTAAATGGCGAAGGAAAAACCGGAGGACCTGGATAAAAATCCACGTGACCACGGGGTGAACACTAAAGTCAGGATCGAACTCATGACCTCCTGTACACCAGGCGAGGCAGTTAACATCGCACCACTACCAACACCACCATCATATTATATTTCCAAGTCACCACTAACTTTAACAATAATATCCTTTATTCGCCCAGAAAAGGCGCGTGGACTTTCAAGATTTGTTCAGCAGGGTCCTGCATTGGAATGCTTCCATCAATGTGTAATTTCAATGTGGGAGGAAATAAAAAAAACTACCAGGAAAGACACAACCACACAGACGGGTGGGGAACAAGGTTCTGCCCAAATAGATTCAATAACCAAATGCAGCACTGACATCTGGCCACCTCCTGACCATAGCCTCGTGTTTGTTGCCAGTCTGCCATCCAAATACACACCAAGGTTCATCATCTCTGCTCAGCTTCCAAAATTGGCTCGAGGTAATTAAGGCCCTTGCATGCAAATGCCACTGCCCAGTGTCCCATGGCAGATGTGTTTTTGATTGTGTGCACTACCGAGGTATGCATATGTTATGGCGTTTTGCGCGCGTGTGTGTGTGTGTATGTTATTGATTGGGGAGCGGTAGTGTAGCAGTTAGCACGCTGCGCCGGGTTCGATTCCCGCTCACGGCCAACACCAGTGACGATTATCTGAACCGGTCCTGGGCCTCCCCTAGGTCGACTCAGCCTCAAATGAGTACCTGGTGCTTTGTGTAAACATCGCCACTGGAGAGACAAAGGCGGTCGGGCGTGGTCTTGGCCACCACCCCCTCGTGTGCTGTGCCGGCTTTTATAGGTGCTCGCTAACAGCACTTGCCCCAACAGTCTGTTAAGGCTATACGGGGGATCTTTGTCTTTTTTTTTGTCAAAGTGTGCGTGTGTGTGCGGCATGGTCGCGGCTCTTACCGCCGGGAGAAGGCGTCCCGGCAGGGCCTGCCATGTGAACGAGTGCGTGTGTCTATGTGAATGTGTGTGCGAACGTGTGCGCGCGTGTATGTGGTGCGTCGTGGTGGTGGTCGCGGCTCTCACCGCTGTGAGAAGGCGTCCCGGCAGGTCCTGCCATGTGAACGTGTGCGTGTGTCTATGTGAACGTGCTTGTGAACGTGTGTGCGCGCGTGTGTGCGTGCGTGTGTGCGGTGCGTCGTGGTGGTGGTGGTCGCAGCTCTCACCGCTGTGAGAAGGCGTCCCGGTAGGGGCTGCCGTGCTGCAGGGCGATGCCGTAGCCCTTGTCGTAGCCGACGTTCCGCACGCTCAGCGAGCAGTCGCCGTCCGACAGCGCGGCGAACTCCAGCACAGCCGTGTCCCACACGAACGCGTAGTTCCCACGCTTCACCTGCACGCACGCGGTTACCACGCGGTTACCACGCGGTTACTGAGAGCGTGGCAAACTCCGGCACTGCCGTGTCCCACGCGAACGCGTCGTTACCATGCAGTTACCCACGCGGCTAACCCGCTGTTCACCTGTGACACACGAGGTTTGTTATTCCGAAGTACATACGCAAGTGTTGCACACAAATGCGCATTTGTCTACTTTTAACTCAAGGAACAAATGCCATGGTGGTGAGACAGCATCGGAGGCAATGCCATTGACACCAGTCGTCTGTGAATAAACTATGTTTTTTCAGGTGTAGCAGAGTTGATCGTCTGAGCCCAGCCACCGCTGTAAAAATTCGACCTTTCACTTTATTTGGTTAAAGTGCAACTCTCAGAATTTAAATGCAAGTATCGGTTCGCCATTCGACAAACGCCAATAGCATAGTACGAGTGTGTGGGCAAATTGCGCCCCCTAACTGTGCGACGGTAAAGCATCAAGGGATGAGCGTATGTTCACGAACAGAAAAAAAAAGTTCCGTGGCAATCAACAAACACTCGCAAAGGACTCATTTTCGTTACCCCAGGTCTCCCTTGTAACACGTTCCTTCGGAGTGGGCAGGTAGGAACTTGGTTGGACAGCGCATTCGTGCACGACAGACAAATATGCACGACAGACAAATAATCCCTGGTGGGCAGTGTGGAACCTGTTGTTCCGACCTGTATAAAATATGACTTGACTTGAGGTAGCCAGGCAGCCAGCCAGGTAGCCAGCCCCCTTAACTATCGGCCCCTCCCCCTTGCTTAGGCCCCTCCCCTGACCCCCCCTCCCTCAGGCCCCTCCGCTGACCCCCCCCCCCCTTAGGCTCCTCCCCTCTCCGTACCGGCAGTAGGTCTCCACCAATCAAAGAGCTGTTTATATTATATATATGCACGACAGACAGTCAGAGAGACAAAAAGATCCCTGGTGGGCAGTGTAGAACATATTGTTCCTACCTGTAAAATAAAGGCTTTCGTCCGCATGGCCTGTCACCCGTTCAAAAAGCTTGTTGCGCGATACGCGTATAATATTTTACATTTTACCAGGTAAGGCCCCACTGAGCTCCGTAGCTCTTATTCAGAAGCGACCTGGCTATCACAAATGACAGCTCAAACGAAGTGGCTTCTCACGTGGCAATTTATAGCAGCGAAAAATACTCCGCACGCATGATTCTAAATGTGGAGGGGGAAAATCCGGAGGACCCGGAGAAAAATCACGTGACCACAGGAAGATAGGCATGCAAAGTCCAAATATACAGATGTTGTCAGGGTCGGGATCGAACCCATGACCTCCTGCATCTCGCCACCGCGGTGCCCCATAGCTAACCCTGGTCGCCTTTGCAGAAACAAAACAACGTAGACTGAAGAAGCACTGCATGGCAGACGATGTGCCTTAACAGTCGAAAGATACAGGAACCGCAATGTGGCGGCAGATGCCACCCCCTCAAAATACCATTAACATCCCCAGCAAGCACCGCCGACTCCATTACTCTGCACAGGGACTCCTGCCAGCAGCCAAAATTAATCAAGATGAAGCAAAAAATAATAATAAATAAGGACAAGATGTGGGGAGCTGTGTTTTGATGAGGCTTGCTGCTATATTATTTCTTTATTGCGGCGGTATATGAAGAACAAGCTAACCAGCTAACAAGCAGATTTGCTAAGTTGACTCTCATCACCGGCTCCAAACAGTCGTTTCATGAGTTCCGCGAGATTCACCTCGACTTCATTGGCGCCTAAAATAGTAATGGGTCTCGCAGGGAGAGACGAGCGAAGAGAAATTCAATGAAGGAATGCTCGTGCAGAACAATAAATCCTTTGCGCAGTAGCGCAATTAAGCAACGCCGACCGTTAATTCCCCCATTATTTTTTTCCTTCAGATAACCCACCTTACAAGTGGGCTTTAAGCTCACGAAACACATTTTATTTTGCGCTGACGTTAACGCAAAGCTAACGCAAGGGTCTGCGTTTAGAGTGCGTGTTTATTTGTCCGACAGGCGCAGAGCATTCGTACTTTTTTTTATCCCTAATGATCATACAATACCTTACTTGCTCGACACTCCGTTTATTTCAAGGGGCGGGTACCAACGGCGGTGACGGCGGGGGGGATAAACCAGTCTAGAGTTTCCAAACCTAACGGTGGCCCGTTTGAGCACTGAACATTTAGAGGCTGGCTTTCAATATTTGAGCATTAAATATTGAACGAACGCTTCAGTGGGAGATTGAAGGAACGCGAGTAGGGGCGTATCGTCAGTGCACTCTTTGCGAGCGCGTGTCGCTGAATTCTTAAGCGGACGGGACGAGGCAGGTACGGTGGCGGACACATGGCGGCGTGCGATCGGCAACGGAGACTTGGGAATATTAAATTGCCACTCGGCCACCTCGCCGAGACGAAAAGGTCAGCGGGGAAAACGACGCGACGCGAGAAATTGACCGCTAATAACATTTGCATTCGCCTCCCCAAGTCACCATCGCACACGCACTTCCCCGTAATTGCTCGCTCACGCCACTGCGGCCGTCTAGAACGCTCTTCCTTTGAATATTAGGAAACCACTGGAGCTATGCACTTTTAAATCAACATTGAAAGCTCATTTCTACGAAGATGAATTTTGTGTTCTGTTTGTTATCCTTCCCCCCCCCGCACCTCCGATTAGCACGGTTGGCTATGTACAGTGCGAAAGAAGTTCAACATACATACACGAGAGGGAGATCCACTTCAGGTTATTTTGGCCTACTCTTCCCTGCTGCAGAGACATCTTGAAAGAGGTGGAAGTGCTGTACGCCACATTTACACCGCCGGGGTGGACAGAGGCGGGGAGGGCATTTAAGAAACCTGCACCATTGTTTCGACTGCCGGGCCTGGAGGCTGAAGTGAATCGGCGACCCGGACGTATGCTGAATTTCTTTCGCACCGTACTTAGCCAACCGTGCTAATCGGTGGTGCGGGGAAAGGACAACAAACTAAACACAAAAAGCGGTTCCAAAAAAATTGGTTTTCAATCTAGATCACTTAGAAGTGCATAGCTCCAGTGGCTTCCTGATATCGGAAGAGCGTTCCAGATGGCCGCACAAGGGCATCTGAAAGCGCGCAACGCCGTGACCGTCTTTGTTCGATGGCTCTAGCCAAACGCCTCTGTAAGGGCGACCGGATTGCAAATCCGGTGTGCTGCTCCCCACGACACCACAGCAGCATCATCATCATCATATAACTGCCAAATCAATATTCCATCCTACGTGCAATTAAACAACCGAGCACGAACACAACACGGATTAAGCGAGTGGCAACACTTATTCAAACTGCTGCGTCCACGCCGCCACGGGGGCGTACGGAAGGTTTTGCGGTAGGGGGCACTGCACGATCGCGGCCACTGCCGAAGTCACGGCTCACGACGCTCGCAACAAGCGGCCGCAACTCACTCGAAAAAAAGCAATAAGGTGTCGTGTCATTTTTCATCCCGGATAAAACAACATTCATCTAAAAACAATTTTCCTCTCTTTTGCGCTCCCCACCCCCCTGCCCCACCTACCTACCCCCCCACCACCACCCCCGAACCAAACGCCTCCGACTCCACACCGCTCACCCCCGGGCGCAGACTCAAAGCCCCCTTCCTCCGCTCACTGTCGGCGCGTAATTCCGTGGGGTCATCTGGCAACGGGAGATCTAGCAGTGGCAACGTAAATAATGCCCAGCGCGACCTCGCCCCCCCCCCCGACCACCACTACCACCGGCCCCACCACCGCCACCTTTCACGCCCTCCCCTGGCCGTGCCAAGCCGACTCTCATCATTGCTCACGTTAATAGGGCAGCAGCTCATCACGTCTGCTCGCAAACAATGAAGGGCACGCGCACACGCACGCACGCACGCGTGCAATGGCAAGGTGCCCAACAGGGTGAGTCATTGGCGCAGTGGCTACTGTAAATACAGTAAAGCGACCCTCTCCAGAGGAAAATGTGGAGGACGTTGCCACTTTGTGGGTGGCAATGAGTGGCCAGCGTCCATACAAATTAGATGCAATAATGTGAAACGGTGAACATTTCGTTTGGAACTGTGTGCTTAAATGTTCATCACCGTAATCGCTGCCCAATACTTTATTTAATATCAGATAACAGTCCACCGCGACTATTTGCAAAGGCAGACCTGGGAATGATCAACATCCTTTAACCAATTAGACATACGCTACTAACATAGGTTTACGCTGTTGAGTGAAGGTGGTACAATTGAGGGCAGACGCAAATCGACATCGCAAATTAGGGCACCGTTGGAATTCCTCATTTAGCTGCGCGGCACTGTTTGATAAAGTACAAACGTGGGTCGGCCTTGCTGTCCGATACATGGGCACTGCCGGCACTGCTGGTGTGACTCGTCATACTGTGCTTCTCTCAGAGCTGAATTTGGCCAACTATTTGGTAGCGAGGTGTCAACTACATCGCCTAGGTCATGGGTTCGATTCCGACCCTGACGCCTGCTGTATATTTGGAGTTTGTGTGTCTCTCTCCCGTGGTCGCGTGATTTTTCTCCGGCTTCTCCAGTTTTTTCCTCCACATTTAGAATCAACATCACGCGTTTAGAGTTTCTTGGCTGCTATACATTTCCACATGATAAGCCACTTCATTGAGCTGAAAAAGAGTTATAGTTTCGTTTCGGATTTTACACCTACGCTGACTCGTGTAAATAAATGAGGCTATCCGCATTTTACACCACCCCAAGCGAGCCAGTCGCAGAAGTGAAAAGCAAAATGACACGGTTAATTTCCAGGTTCCCAGCAGGCGTAACACAATTCCTCCGCTGGGTGATTGGACGAATTGTTGTGACAATTGCCCTCCGAGCTGTCGACATGGCTCTGTGTATCGCGTTCGCCGTTTGCTGCAGAGGCTTACGGTTGGAATCCAACGGCCACCCTGGTTACTACTGCGGCTGTATTAACCGCAAAAAATACGCGCCGTCTGCTTGAAAGTGGTCACTGAAGATTCCGTGACGTCAGCGTGGACACTAAAAATCCCGTAGTGTCATTCGCAAGAGTAGAACATTGCGTGCCGCTGTCAGGGTCCATACTCCCTCTGTATAATCCTAATTACTCAATTGCGATTATACAGAGAAATCATTTTAATGATTATTATTCTTAGTCGTGATTAGACTGAAGAATCGACAGTGTTTTTGTTTTATCATTAACAGGAATTGTAGCACCTCTGCTGGCTGCAGTGGTAGCATGAACCCCTTATGTACAACTTGTACGAATTGAAAAAACCTCCAACAAAATTATAGCTCCAAAGTCAGCGATAATGAATGCATCACCCCTAATGCACAGGCAATGTGATGCTAACACAAACAACAGCCATTCACAAGTCACCCCTTTGGCAATGCTATAAATGATCGTGAGACTGGCTCCACAATTCGAATCAAGAATCAGCTGTGTTACAGTCTTTACGCAAACCGTTTGCGTAATGGTTTCCCACGAATCACATTTCGACGACATCACCGCGCAGAAACACGCAGTCACATCGCCACCGCGCACTTGGGAGCGTGGCACCCAGACAGGCAGGAATCCACCCAGGATATCGTGTGGTTACTCTTTTTTTTGCAAAGCGCTTTGGGATATTAGTTTTTGTGTGCGAAGCGATACACAAATAGTGATTATTATTATTTTTATTATTATTATTATCATCTCGAGAATATTCGTCACTCCCTGACAAGACTCGAACCTATTTCCTTCTTCAATCCCATCGCCAGCCACCTGCTAGCACTCTGGGCACTAAGTTAAGTTGTGAGGTGACCCCGGGAAGACCCCTCGAACTGTGTGAGGGAGGCTGGAATCCAACTCAGGTTAAGCAAGTGGAGGAGAGATAGGTGCAGTGTCTAGGGAGAGAAGTGACGCTCTGCGAACAGCGCACTTTGTTAACCTTTAAAATCCGAAATGGTGATGAGGGCAAGCAGAGTGTTCGAACAGCGCCACGCCTAATGCCTCGTTAGCGCACTGCGCTAGCAACCCGGTGACCAGAGCCCAATTAGCGGCCACGGTGACGAATAACTGAACCGTGCATGGGCCTCGCCTAGGTCGATTCGGTCTAAAATGGTGACCTGGTGTGGTGTATAAACATCAACACTGGGGTTACACCAAGGGGCGTGGTGCTGACTCACGTCACCATAAGTGCGCTTGTCATATGCACCGAATATTGCTCATCGCACTTCAATAAAAGCAAAAGTTATCAATCTCAATCATATGTTTTTTTTGTGCAGTCATGATATGTATATATGTATGATGTTGAACGTCTTTTGCACTGTATGTTGCCATCCGCCCTCATCGGAGGTACGGGGAAGGTCAACAAACTAAACACAAAAAGCAGTTTTAGAGAAATTAGGTTTAAAATCTCGATGATTTAAAAGTGCATAGCTCCAGCGGCTTCCTAATATCAGAAGGAAGAGCGTTCCAGAGGGCCGCAGAAGCGTGCATCTGAAACAGTGGCGATGTGGTCATTGGTGGCCAGGGCACGACCGGATTGCATATCTAGCCATGTACGTTTGTTTGCTAAGAATAATGTATTTTTTGGTGATTTGGAAGTGTACTGACAATCAAAACAATAATGTGTTCATTGTTTCCCCATTAATTGTTTGGCAGTTTAACTAAAGGTTCTGTTCGAGGGTATATACGTGTACGGTGTACGGTGTACACGTATAACGGGCGGGAGGTGACGGAGGGGTGGATGCAATGTGCTCTAAACCCAGTTCGATTCCAGGCCATGGGCTAACATCGTTTGGCGAGCAATATCTGAACCGGTCCTGGCCCGCATCACCTTGACCAACCCGGACAGACCAGCATGGTGAAGTATGGTCATACGAACCTCATGACATAGGGCATGCGAGTGGATGTCCTTCATCCAGCAGTGAATTGACAAGGGTCATGGATAAATATTATTTTTTACTGCTGTAACGCAAGGATCAGAGCTGGCCATTTTTGCACGGAATAGCTAAAGAGACAGCGAGCACATATCAACCAAGCGTTAAAGGGCGAGCTTTAATGCTGCACTTGGATTTACAATAGGTTCATTATGCGGGCTTGCGTGTGATGTGATGTTAAAGTCTTAGGGCACCCACGTGGTTTCCATACAAATTAGATACAATGAGTTGCGCACATGTACACCACCATCAACAGACAGACCCCATACATTCACTGTAATGTATACGCAACGCATCATCTTCATTGACCAGCACTGCTTACACGTTTTGGCATTGCAATGCACGTATGTGTATGCAGCCATTCATCAAGAAGTGTTTTCTGAATGCATTTCTTTGAATGCTCGTTACGATTAACGTTGTTTTCCTTCCTTCTCCTCCGCCCCCACCCCACCCCCAAATTGTTACGTTTTAAAGTCGTGGTTCAATTCAAGGATCGGTAATTTGACATGCCTCATTTTAACCATCTCGATCGTATTGTTTGCTCAATAACCCGTCCTATGGCACGGTTTTCTTTTGGTCCGTTATCCCAAACAATCGATTAAAATCGATTGTTAATCATTATTAAACGCGACAAAAAAAAACCCCGAGAGCATGTACTGCGTACGTCTACAATGTATTATATTCGAACAATAATCTTATTATATTCAGTGTGATCGCGGGTCGGTGTGATCGCGGGTTGGTGTGGAGCTGCTACGGTGTGGTTATAACACTCCTGCCGTGTGACACGGCCACAACCTGCTGAGCTCGTGTGTTTGCTCTCTTCTCACTTTGTTGCATTTCATTTGGCTGTAAGTTTGCCTTGACCATTTTATCCGGCGCGTGCTGTATCGCGCGTTTTATTTTTGATATGTCACTGTATTTAGATGCTTTGTGAATTATAATTATTCGTCCTCAGGACTTTGTTTTTATTTTTATTATTATTTCCAGCCGGGAAGGCTCCATTGAGCTAAGCAGCTATTATGCAGGGACCGCCACGGTCCCGAACCGTCAGCAGCGGTGGCACTTAAAGCGGTGACATTCACAGGATGGGAATGTGCAAACCAAGAGCAAAACATTAACACAAATTATATACACACGCGGATAAACCACATATACACACACAAACATAATTGTATTCTTTGTTCTTTCGGTAAAGTCACGCAGAAGGCAAATAATAAAATAAAATATAAAAAATAAAATTATCACGACGTTTCGACTGCAACACAAGCAATCATCATCAGGTGTGAAATCCACAGCAAGAAAATTTGAAAAAAGTGGCGGTTTTTTCTTAACGTCAGCACCACGGACAGCGATTTGGCAGTTGGTCAGATGGACGAGTCCATCTATGTTCGTAAAAGAGGAGGGGGGAGAAGAAGAGAATGGAATGCGGTCTGAAAGTCACCGTAAGCGTGAACAACAATAATGGTGCTTAGTTATCGCTGTTATACCTAATAATTGTATTTGATCAAAGTGTAAATAGAAAGTATGCATGTACGTTGAACTTCGTTCGCACCGTACGTAGCCAACCGTGCTGATCAGAGGTGCGTACTTCAAGTGGCTCTCTGTACCGCGTTCACTGCTTGTCGCAGAGGTTTACGGTTGCAATCCAGCAGCCACCCTGGTGACTACTGCGGCTGCCTTAACTGCAAAAAAACACGCCGTCTGCTTCAGAGTGGACACGAAATATCCCGTGATGTCATTCATAAGAGTAGGCCATTGTGTGCTGTCATCAGGGTCCATACTTGCTCTGTATAATCCCAATTTTATCAAATGCGATTATATAGTGCAATCATTGGCCCCTACTGCGGAAACTTGCCAGCAACACTCATGAAAAAGTCATGAGATGCAGTGAGGCTTTCCTGGGTGAACAAGAGTGAAAATAAAAAACGCGTGAAGTAGTCGCATGCTGTTCCAGCTGATACATTACTGAATATATTTACAGGTGGCTGGTTCATTGGTGTATCCACATGACTAAAAGTAGCCACAGCTACGGCGAGAGGAAGAATGGATGCGGAAATCTTTTCCGAGTCGCTCACGTGGACAGACCCGGATGAATAGCACCTGGATGCATGAACGCAACGAATGTGTGTTGCAATGTACGTGAAGGCACATGTGGTGTAAGCATGGGTACAGACAGTTGCATAGGAGATACACCATGTAGCCAACTGAATATATATGAGGCTCATAAGCCAAATAAAACTGTATGTATGAGGTCGATGGAGCTAGAGTCCATCGAAATATCTCTTTGAGTGCGTCGCTGCTGTTGTCCAGCAGATATTATGATTATACTCGTGGTATATCACATTCTAGATTTGAAGCTTTCGTGACTGCAAGTATTCATATTCTTAGGTTTTTTTTAGGTAAAGTCACGTAGGTACATTTTTTAAATTAAAATTAATTAAATAAAAATAAAAATATTTTTTACCTATGTGACTTTACCGAAAAAACCCAAGAATATGTATCACAGATTAATAGTATATCCACTCACACACACGTGGACCTGTACAGTCACACAAAACGGCATGTGGTATAACCAACACCAATAACCGCCATTTGCCACCAAGTGACGGTGACGTCAGCGTAGCGCCTGTGCCAGGCCAGGTGCACGTTGTGGTGCTATATGTGTTACTAGCTTTACTACCCGGCTTCGCCCGAGACTTGGATTCTTGTCTTGTATTAACACACGGCCTACGTGGAGGGTGGAGGGGAGGGGGGTGCGTGACGTCAGCAGGCACACTGCGTGACGTTGCCGCATGCGGGTGACATCACAGATGTGACGTCATCCGCTCACTTGCCGTGCAAAATATTATATCCATTATTGCATAAGTTTGTTGCATGTTGGGAAGTACGCTAAACATTTCGAACAGACACACACATTCACAAATTTCCCTTTTATATATAAAGATATACAGACACGTATAGGAACCAAATGGTGGAACAGTACACTTGAGTGCCAGACTAAGGCACCTTTAAAGTTCTAAATGTGTTCGGCTGAGGCTCACGGAGTCAGACTAAGACACTCTAGGTCTCTCAGGAGCTCAACATATTCTTGCCTAAGGCTCACAGATTGGAAGGGGGCTTTAGAATTCTTAAAATTCAGTGGAATCGCCGAAGCGCAGAGTCAGATTAACGCAACTTTACAAGTCTCGGGGTTTAATGTTAATTCCCAAAACTCATAAAGCCAGCATCAAGGGTAGCATAAACTTGCACTCCCTTTATGAGGCTTACAGAGCGATGACATCAGCTCGTGTGCTAGTGCTTAGTGGGTCATGAAGTTGATCATTGGATCATAAGTGATTGCGACACCTAATGAGTATATGGCACACGAAGTGTTAATTCACATTTCAAATAAATAAATGAGGTCTATAGAGCCAAAGTATATATATGTCGACAGAACCACTATTTCATGAATCCTATACAAGGCTCACTGCTTCTATCTATAGAGATACACAGGAAAGTATTTGCGTGTCTGTAATGCTACATGTAGAGTATATGACGTTTCTAAAACAACATTGTATATGCCACATATGGGAGCTATATAGAGCCACTGTATATGGAAAATGATAAATACATGTATATGAAGTCCGTAGGGCCATGTTGTAACGGACTCCTAAGTTATGTAGAGGAAGAGTATAGGAGCTTACAGACAGGTCTGCAGAGCCACAGGATGCACACACACACAGCTCAAAGAGCCACACGGTGCGGGCATCAATTGGCAGCTACAGAGTGGACGGCACTGCGCCGTGTAACCCCGCTTGACCCCGGCATGGCCCCGGCGTGACCCCGCGTGACCCTATTTAACCCCGCATATGACTCCTCGTGACCCCGCATGGCCCAACCTGACCCCACGTGACCCTGCTGTAACCCCATGTGTGACCCCAGCGTGACCCCGCATGACCCAGCGTAACCCCGCGTGTGACCCCGCGTGACTCAGCGTGACCCCACGTGACACCGCGTGGCACCCACGTGACCCCGGCGTGACCCCGGCGTGACCCCCGCGCCGCAAGTGCGGTCGCTACCCGGTGGACGGCCTCGTCCAGGTCGTGCACGCAGTTGTCGGAGCCATTGTTGCGGCTCACGGCCTCCCACAGCTTGGCGTAGGTGCCGTGCTCGGGCCCCACGGGGTTGGCGGCGCGCGCTCGCAGCTGCTCGTAGAGGCTCGAGTGCAGCACCGTGCCGTACGACATCTCCGTCTGCCTCGCGAGCTCCTGCAGCGAACTGGGGGGCGCGGGGGCGCACGGGGGAGGGGGAGGGGGGGTGCAGGTGAACACTAGGAAACACGAGGGGGTCTCCGTCCGCCGCGTGAGCTCCTGCAGGTGAACACTCGGACACACGAGGGGGTCTCTGTATGCCTGCAGTGAACAGGTGAAGAACGGGAAACATGACTGTGCGCACAGGGTCAGTCAGCATCACAGAGAGTCGGTGGTGGCAAAGCTTGGCGGAGGAGGGTGCCGGCCGCAGCTCCCGGCTGGGGATACGCACCTGATGGGGCTGGTGAGGCGCGACAGGGTGAGGTAGGCGGCCAGGCTGGCCGTGTAGGACGAGACGACGATGAGCGTGAAGAACCACCACACGGCCACCATGACCCGCGCCGACACCGACATCAGCACCAGCTCCCCTCCTGGGCGCAGCGCGGAGGGGGAGGGGAAGGGGAGAGGAGAGGGGGGGAGGGGAGGGCGGATTGCAGTGGGGGGGGGGGCAAACAATGACGGGAAAGGAATTGCGTGAGGGAAAGACACAGGCCACCCAGGGGAGGGTTAAACTGGGATAGAGAAGGAACCCGTGGGTGATCAGGCGTGGAGAAACCGGGGGCAGCTCCACAGGGAGAGAAGGGGGCACAGGGAAAGCAGAAGCCACCCGAGGTTGGTTAAGCACATCAACGAGGCAACCTGTGACGACCCTTCTAAATTTGTCGAAACGCAAGCGCGGCGAAAGCACGATTGTAGGGTGAGTGGTGATATCTTTTTTCGCCGAACGCAACGCGGTACGGCCAAACAAAAAAACAAACCGAAGAACTTCAGGGCAGCAGCCGCGAGAACCTACGCCGTGGAAAAGCTCACCCTGCTGCATCAGCGAGCCGTACACGAGCCACAGCGAGCCAGGCCACGTCCTCCCTCTGGCGTCCGCTGCCATGGTGCCCCCGGCCGGTCGTCCCTGAATTCCGCCGCCGCCGCCGACGCCGCCGCCGCCGACGCCGACGCCGCCGCCCTCTCGCTGGCAAGCGGGGCCGGCGCCCGGCACGCCGGCCACGGCCGTTCCCCCGGGGCCTCCCCGTCGCGCGCCGATCGTGTTGAGCCTGTGCACGACGAGCGCGACGATGGGAACGCAGGCGGCCAGGCCGGCCCACACGGTGGGCGCGAAGGGGGCGAGGCACGAGAAGAGGTCGGCGTGCCGCTGGTGGTGGTGCTGCTCGCGGAGCATGATGGCCACGCCGCGGTCCATGAAGCGCTTGGTGAAGTCCACGACGCTCTCGCGCTCCGGCGTGATGGTGACGGCGCCGATGCCCACGTCCGCGCGCTGCCGAGGCAGAGCGGCGCACGCTCGGGATTACGCTTAGGAAAGGGGACGGCTTATCGTGCGTGTGCCCGGTTGGGGGGAAAACGCGGTGCAAATCGGAGGGCGCTAAGGAAAGTATGTTGAACTTCTTTCGCACCGTACGTAGCCAGCCGTGCTAAGTTGGCTTGGGCCGGCACGTGCGGTTCGATCGCGAGCCGCCGCTCATTGCTCGTCGCGGTTCAATGACCCATTGCCCACCTGACCTGCCCACCTGGCGGCGGACGTGATCGGTAAATAAATGAAGTTGCAATAAAACAAGAAAAGTATTTTGTTGTCTTATGTATTGCATTGTCCACGTTTGTTGTGAGCATTTAGGTTTTAGTACTGTGGTTTTCCCACCTGATGATGATTGATTGTGTTGCAATCGAAACGTCGTGATTTGTTTCATTTTAATTTATTTCTAACTACGTGACTTTACCGAAAGAACCAAAGAGTATAGGTTTTAGTGGTTAAATATTGGTGTGGAGAGCCAATATGCCTGATGAACTAAGACGTTTTTTAAAATGTATGTGTAAAGACAATTCTAACGAGACGGAAGAAGACCAGATCCAAAATGTATCCTCAGGTCGTATCGCGATTCCAAATCGTGGATATTCATGGGGTTACGTTAATTACCTGCCTCGCCTGGCATACAGGAGGTTGTGGGTTAGATCCCGACTCCGACGCCTGCTGTATATTTGGAGTTTGCATGTCTCCCGCCGTGGTCGCGTGGATTTTTCTCTGGGTCCTACGGTTTTTCACTCCACATTTAGAATCAACATCATGCGTTTTGAGTATTTGGGTGCTATAAATTTCCACGTGATAAGCCACTTCGTTGAGCTATCATTTGTGGCCAGGTCGCTTCTGAAAAAGAGCTATAGAGCTCAGTGGGCCTTACCTAAAAAATAAAAAAATTAGCTTAGTTTACATTTTGATTCAAAGCTTTCGTGACTGCAGGGATTCATATTTTTGGTTCTTTCGGTAAAGTCATGTAGAAGGGAAATAATAAAAGAAAAAAAGATTGTTTAATATTTGTATTATTTTATTATTTCCCTTCTACGTGAATTTACCGAAAGAACCAAAAATATAGCTTAGTTTACAGTTAAGTGCCTAATTCACACCAAAACGTGTGTTCCGGTTTGTGCTTGGACACACCCCGCGCATTAACAGAACTGTTGTGTGGGCCTGACGAATGAGCAGATGCTCACATTCACGAATGATGACATGACCATCGGACATCTTGTTTTTCACACGGGATTTATTAAAGTGAAATTTGGTTTTTATTTCTCCTCTCTTTCACTTAAATACTAACAGGCACTGCCAGCAGAGAGTGCGGTGTGTGTGTTTGTGTGCGTCACATTTGTTGCATGCGGCTTTATAGGTGGTATTCATTTTGATCCCAGGATCCATGCTAGAGGCCCTCGTTTTGTTATCGCGGCGCTCATGACTGCCAAACGATTGTGTGTGGCTGCCCACGATTCATTTCCTCTCCGCACCGCACCGAGAGCACTGAGCGAGATGAAAGTTGCAGTTCACGAGCCAGGGTTATAAGCGCTGTAGAGGTCATTGTACGAGTGTGTGAGTGAGACAGTGCGCGTCTGAGTGAGCTGGTAAGCAAGCGTACGCGTGTGGCTGTGCACGAGACTGTGTGTCAGTAAGCGAGTGTATGTGTGCGTGCATACGTGTCAGAGTGGGGAGCGGTAGCGTAGTGGTTAGCTGCACTATGTCCCGAATTCGATTCCCGCTCATGGCTAACACCGGTGACGATTATCTGAACTGGTCCTGGCCTTCGACTCAGCCCCAAATGAGTACCTGGTGCGGTGTGTAAACATCGCCACTAGGGATACAAAGGCGGCCGGGCGTGGTGCTGGCCACCCACCCCCTCGTGTGCCGTATCGGCCTTCATAGGTGCTCACTAATAGCACTTGCCCCAACAGCCTCTTCAGGCTATATGGGGGATCTTTGTCTCTCTCTTTTTTACGTACGTGCGCGTGAGACTGTGCATGTGTGTGCGAGTACCTTGCGCGGTGCGTAAACAGCGCCACCGGGGAGACAAAGGCGGCCGGGGGTGGTGATAGCTACCCACCCCCGTGTATGCTATTCCCGCCATTATAAGTACTCACTACCATCACTTACGTCAATATTCTGCTAGCGGCTAGAGGGAGCCTTTGTGCCTTTATGCGTACATGGCGTGGTGGTGTAGCAGTCGGCATACTCCGCTGTCAACCTGGCAACCCGAGTTCTATTCCCGCTCACGACCAATAACAGTGGCGATCATTTTAACCGGTCCTGGCTCTCTCATAGGTCAACTCAGCACTTGCCCCAACAGCCTGTTGAATTTCGATTTAAAGCTTTCGTGACTGCAGGGATTCATCTTCTTGGTTCTTTCGCTAAAGTCACGTAGAAGGGAAGTAATACAAATTATAAAAATAAAAAATAATAAAATAATTCTCACGACGTTTCGGCCACAATGCAAGCAGCCGTCCTCAGGTGAAGACCAGGTCTGTCGGGGAGACAGCGCCTGTTGAAGTTTATGAGGTGGGATCTTTGTGTGTGCGTGCGCGTGCGTGCGTGCGTGTGCGTGCGCGCGCGTGCGCGTGCGTGCGTGTCCGTGCCTTGTTCAGGATCTCCCCGAGCAGGCCGCTCCAGGAGCCGCCGGGCCCCGGGCGGCCGTAGCTGTTGTCGGGCGCCTGGTAGACGTCGTAGGTGAAGCCCAGGTGGCGCGACAGCTCCTCCAGCACGTCAACGGCGAAGCCCACGAAGCGCTTGGGCTGCCCCAGGACGTTGTCCGACATCATCACGAACGGCGGGTCCTGCTGGCAGGATGTCAGGGGGGGTAACGGCATTATGAGCTTTCTCTTGGCTCTCGGTGGTTTTTGGCCCGTGGTCTGTTACAGGGTTGGCCACCCCTGATGTAGAGAGAACCACAGTTCAAATCGTGCACAAATACTGTGCAGGGTGCAGTATTAGACGCATTGTGAATATGTATTAATAATGAGATAATATATGAACTTATTAACTTTTGAACTTAAAGAATCAACTATTAAAGTGTTTTAATGGCAGCATAGAAACAAACTTTTTGGGCCACATTCTTTGGTTCTTTCGGTAAAGTCACGTAGATAGAAAAAATAAATAAAGTGAATACATTTTTTTTTATAAAAATGAAAAAACCCACTAATGTAGACTGTAGCCTGGTTCTTAATCTGAGTGAGGGTACTGGCAGTCTATAATGCAGACTGTAGCCTGGTTATTAAGCTGGGTGAG
The DNA here is from genome assembly GCA_014621495.2 of Entosphenus tridentatus. Classification (NCBI taxonomy): domain Eukaryota; kingdom Metazoa; phylum Chordata; class Hyperoartia; order Petromyzontiformes; family Petromyzontidae; genus Entosphenus; species Entosphenus tridentatus. The sequence continues at coordinate 5,064,448 of CM025649.2, forward strand.
TGTACTGGCAGTCTATAATGTAGACTGTAGCCTGGTTATTAAGTTTGGTGAGAGTACTGGCAGTCTATAATGTAGACTGTAGCCTGGTTATTAAGTTTGGTGAGAGTACTGGCAGTCTATAATGTAGACTGTAGCCTGGTTATTAAGTTTGGTGAGTGTACTGGCAGTCTATAATGTAGACTGTAGCCTGGTTATTAACCTCGGTGAGCATACTGGCTGTCTATTATTTAGACTGTAGCAATGGTTATTAAGCTGGGTGAGTGTACTTGCAGTCTATAATGTAGACTTATTCTTTGGTTCTTTCGGTAAAATAATAAAATAAAATAATGTATAAATAGGTGACAATTTTGAGAGATTTCACCGCTACGTGTTATTGACGAAGTGCTGCGGTAATTGACAAAGTGTTATTGCCACGAGTGCAATTTGTACTCGCTATATCGATAGATCTATTTTATTATTTTATATTAACTTGATGAACTTATCTCTCTTACTCTTGCATCCTGTCTTGTCTTTCTCGTTGATGTAACTTGCTGACACACAGCCCCCTACTGGACGTCTGGAAAAAAAAAAAGCTTCATAGCTCATCAGATTACATCTCGAGTATATGTAAAGATCCGGATTCTGAGATGTAATCTCCCTCGCCTGGTATGAAGGAGGTCGTGGGTTCGATCCCGACGCTGACTCCTGTATATTTCCACGTGAAAAACCGCTTTGTTGAGCTATCATTTGTGGCCAGGTCACTTCTGAAAAATAGCTACATAGCTCGGTGGGCCCTTACCTGGTAAAAATGAAAAATAATTTATGGTTTACGTTTAGTCTACCACATTTGCTCACCAGTACTGTGACCACTCTGAGGGTGACTCCCTTGAGGTTGTTCTCCAGGAGCCGGTCTCTCAACGTTCCGTTGAGTCCGTTCTTTGGATCCCAAAGCGCGAGCTGTTCATAGCAGACGAGCGAACGTCGCGAGCGTCGCAGGTCGCCAGGATCCACGGCGTCATTTATGGCGTCGGCAGAGTGGGCAAAAAAACTAAATCGAGATTTCACCGTAGTTCCCGCAGTTAAACAACACACAAAAGCTTTGGCTTATCGTTGGCAGAATGTAATCGGGTGGCCGTTTCGTTGTAAGGCACGTGGAGGTTTTTATTTCATTTTATAACGAAACATTTTTTTTTAATAAGAAAAACGGGGGCAATAAAAGCAATTTTTGAAAAGAGCTGCCGTGCACATAAACTGGTTGGCCGAGCCGCGATCAGACCGACGACCACCATAACACGTTCTGTACGTGCTACAGGCCGGGAATAAGAACCTTATCTATGTGGGTATGTTGAACTTCTTTCGCACCATACGTAGCCAAAGGTGCCGGGGGAAGGACAACAAACTAAACAATGTAGACCTCAAAAATCCGTATCAAATCGTAGGTACAGTGTCTCATTACATTTAAATAATTAAGGCATTTTTTTTTATAATTACGGAAAAAAACCCTTTTTATTCAGCAGTGAAATTGACCCTTTTGTGCAAACCGAGGATAACATCGCATGATCGACCGCCTTTCGATACAATGTGAATTCCCGTAGCGTCTACATTCGGCCGTATCTCAACCACACCGCAGAGACGGTGTGTAGGAGGAGGAAGCAGCGCGGTGGTTCGTGGCCTCAACTGTGCACCCGGTGACCCCCGAGTTAGAATTCCGGTCACGGACAGCATCTGTGACGAGCGATAAATGAGACGGTTCCTGGCTCTCTCCCGTTTCTGCTTCAGCAACCCGCAATGACCAAAGTGGTGAAGTATGATCGAAAGCCCCCATGGCTGACGGTGGCATTCAGATGCCTTCATTTAGCGATGGACTGAGGACTGCAAATTATGCCTGCACTCTAAATATATTGTGTACACACGTGCAAGGCTATACATGATCAAAAATTAAGTGGGTTTTAATTTGAAAAGAAATCTAATTTCATAACAATCGCAATGTAATTGAATTATTTAATGCATGTTAGATGTGATGACTCACAGTGAGGGAGAAACAAGGGCGTTTTAGTGTGATGGTGCGCAATAAACGTTTGACTGCCCTACATTTTATTAACATAATAATAATAACAATGCCAATGATTTACCTAAGAAAGCCTCATGGAGTGTTGAGACTGTTCCTCAAGGGTCTTGCATTTGGATTGTTTGCAGATGATTGTGATTCAGCGAATGATCTAAGTTTTAAGGATGTTCCTCCAATTCCCGCACCACCGATTAGCACGGTTGGCCAAGTACGGTGTGAAGTAAGTTCAGCATAAATACGGGTCGCCGATTCACTTGAGTCTCCAGGCTCGGCAGTCGAAAGAACGGTGCAGGTTTCTTCAATGCCCTTCGCGCCTCTGTCAACCTCAGCGGTATAAATGTGACATACAGCACTTCCACCTCTTTCAAGATGTCTCTGCAGCAGGGAAGAGTAGGCCAAAATAACCTGAACTGGATCTCCCTCTGGTGCATGTGTGTTGAACTTCTTTCGCACCGTACATAGCCAACCGTGCTAATCGGAGGTGCGGGGGGGGGGGAAGGACAACAAACTAAACACAAAAAGCAGTTTCGTAGAAATGAGCTTTCAATGTAGATTTAAAAGTGCGTAGCTCCAGTGGCTTCCTAATATTCAAAGGAAGAGCGTTCCAGACGGCCGCAGTGGCGTGAGCGAGCGAATGCGGGGAAGTGCGGCGGCGGCGGCACAGTTGACCCCCGGTGCGTGTGCGATGGTGACTTGGGGAGGCAAATGCAAATGGCCACGTACGGTGGAGAAAGAAGTTCCACATACATACAGAAAAGTTATATGGCTGAAATGTGTCTGCCTACGCTTACGACTAGATCGATCCAAAAGCAAAACTTTAATGAAAGTGGGCCAGCGGAAATTATTGCATGGAGCACGATTCGTTTCGCTCATGAGGTAGTCTCAGCCCGAATTCGGAACACCTTTAAATGAGAATAACAAACGTTCAACTAGTCTAGTAACGCGCACGGCATCGATCGACTCGGAGGCAAGGGAAAGCAAGGACAAAAATGGGAAGACAGCCGGGCGATGAGCCGGCGCCAACAATTGCCCAGGGTCTGCAGACCCCTACAAAGGATGAGTCTTCGGCAAATTAATGAGTGAAGAGGAGATCCGGAGGACCCAGAGAAAACCCACACAAATGAATAACCCAACCGGCAATTGGATACCCATTGTAATTAATATGTATTCATTAATCCGCCCCCGCCTCCCCCAGGTGAAGGGCTCACAAGTGACGTCATCACATCTATTCCTCTACAGAACGAAACGGGAGGATTTCTCCACAAATCTGGCTGCCGCCTGATGATGCCGGTTGTAATTACTGACGAAACGTCGTGCTCAGATTGTAAATGTTGTGGCTTGGCTCTCCAACACACCGGCGTGCTGTACTAGTGACGAATTGGCATGTTCTGTTTACGTGATAACCCTTACTAGTTGGCTGTGTCGGGTGGTGGCGGGTTTAACGACACATTTATATTTTACGCGATCTAACTAAAAAAAAACCTGTGTTATGGATGATATTGGTCCCGAAAGCCTGCGAGGTGTTAAAATGTCGTCAAACTCCCTTCCCGTCGGCGTCGAGCTTTCATAACCCTGGCTCGTCACAAGACGGCAGTGCGGCAAGATGCGAACTCCACCTGTGCCATCTGCGTGGGATAGACCGGTGGTGGGTCGGCCAACAAAAATAACAAAGTTGGAGCCATTTTTTTTTATTCAGTGAAGAAAACCCCTCAATAGAGGGTGCATCAGAAAATTGTTTTTAACACTTGTGAGAATTTGCAACAACTCCACGAGAAATGTGCCCCCGGGCTCTGGTTGCCGACCCCTGGGATAGAGCGTTGTCCCCTCACACGTGTGGGGTTTGCCTCCGGGTGCTCTGTTCTTCCACATGTAAACACTCCTTCATTGGCCAGTAACGCCTTAACATATGGAGACGACTCCAGGGCTTCGGGTGGGGGGGGGGCGGGGTATTTGGCGGTGGCACACCTCGTGGCAAATCGTTTTTACCGCTTGCGAGGGGCGAACTTGCCCAGCAGTTCGTAGCACCCCCCAAACTTGCACTCATTACAAAAAGCACCTGCATGGGAAAAAACAACTAAATAACAATGTCCGAGTAACTTGTCATGGTACCCCTAGCACCCGCTTCGTTACGTCTGTCGCCCCCCCCCAGCCCGACCATGAGTGTGCGTGTTCATGGCGGCGATTGCGAGTGCTCATTACCCGGCGCACGGTTTTCTCCTGGCCGCCATCGGCGTAGCTGGTGCCCAGGACTTCGAACTGCACGTTGGGGTTCACGCCGAGCTCATTAAACTGGAGCTCTCCCGTCAGCCCCCACACGCGCCCCTGCCAAACCCCCGCGGACACAAAGACAAAGGATCCCACGTGTAGCCTTAACAGACTGTCGGGGGCAAGTGTTGTTAGCGAGCACATATGCAGGGACACACGCACGCAGGGTGCACTGGTAGATGCGCGTGCAGCAAATGCACACGCGGGTGAATGCAGATACAGCCAAGGATACACAGATAAAGACATAGATCCTCCGTGGAGCCTGAACAGACTGTCGGGGGCAAGTGTTGTTAGCGAGCACCTGTGAAGAGGCACATTCATGCACGCGGATGCACACGCAGGTGAATGCAAATAGAGCCAATGATGCACGTAGATACACAGAGAAAGACAAAGATCCCCCGTGGAGCCTTAACAGAATGTCAAGGGCAAGTGCTGTTAGCGAGCACCTATGAAGGGACACACGCACGCAAAGACGCACGCAGATTAATGCACATACAGCCAAAGATGCACGTAGATACACTGAGAAAGACACAGATCCCCCATATACCCTTAACATCCTGTTGGAGCAAGTGCTGTTAGCGAGCACCTATGAAGGTCGGCACGGCACACGGAGAGGTGTGGGGTTGGCGTGTCTGTGCTTGTGCCATCACCTTGCGGAGAATGGTAGCGCACTGGCTAGCGCATTGCGCTACGAACCCGGCGACCTGAGTTCAATTCCCGCTCATGACTTTAACAGTTGTGAATATCTGAACTGGGTCTGGGGCCTCCCGAAGATCGACTCAGCCTTAAATCAGTACCCGGCCGTGGTGTTGCTGACCACCCATCCCCTCGTGTGGCATACCGGCCTTCATAGGTGCTACTCGCTATAACAGCACTTGCCCCAACAGTCTGTTCAAGGCTATATGGGGGATCTTTGTCTTTGTTTTGCCATCACCTTGCACCCGGCCAACAGCAGCAGCGACAGTGGCAGCTCCACGGTCGCCTTGCTGCCACGGTCGGCGCGACACCGAAGTCAGCGCGCCACCACGAGCGCCCCATACCTGGCGGATGACGTCCAGCATGGAGTGTCCGCCGTTCCAGGGCTTGGTCCAGCGCTTGAGGCAGCTCAGGCTGGCCATGCTGTGCCACTTGCGGTCCTCCAGCTTCTGGTGGAAGGCGGTGGTGAGCAGCACCACGCTGTCGTAGATGTACAGGCTGCTCACCTGCACGCACGTACGTAAGCAGGCGCGCACGCACACACATGCACGTACGGACAGACACTACCATGACTACAAGGTGGAACAACACGCGAGTACAGAGAATAACGTACAATAACGAAGACTACACATATCCCTATAGAACACATAACCACATGCTTACAGAAATATAAACCTTACAACCACACAGAAATCACACTTAAATTTAGACAGACTGATATATATATGCACACACACATTAATGTACACTCATCCAACTAAGTAGACAACACGTAGAAATATTGTCATGTTCTTCGTGGTTGCATGCATTCCATACAATTGAGATATCTAATTGCAGAAGTGTTACGTGTGCCTGTATGTGCATATATGTGCTTTGTGTAATATTCATTATCTCACTACGAAGTGGTGAGATGTTATCTCTCGTCTGGTATGCAGAGGAAGTCGTTGGTTCGATCCCGACCCTGACACCTGCTGTATATTTGTAGTTTGCGTGTCTCTCTCTCCCCGTGGTCGTGTGGATTTTTCTCTGGGTCCTCTGGTCCCCCCCCCAGGCGATGGTTGGCCACATTTACAATCAACATCATGCTTTTGGAGTATTTGGCTACTGCTGTTAATCATCACGTGATGATGAGCCACTTCGTTGAGCTATTACTTGTGGTCACCAGGTCGCTTCTGAAAAAGAGCTACGTAGCTCAGTGGGCTTTACCTGGTAAAGTAAAAATAAAGGAATAGTTAAGTATCTTATTGGTTCTTTCGGTAAAGTCACGTAGAAGGGAAATAATAAAGTAATAAAAATAAAATAATAAAACAATATATAAATTTATTTTATTATGTTTCATTTTTTATTATTTTATTATTTCCCTTCTACATGACTTTACCGAAAGATCCAAGAAGATGAATCCCTGCAGTCACGAAAGCTTTAAATCTGAATAGTTAAGCAGTTTAAATAGCAGTTTAAATAATGCCCTTTAGCCGGTGAAACTCGGTGAGTCTCACGAGAGGCCTTCATCGGCATGTGGGGTAAATTCAATCAACGAGTTTGTGGCATGTGGGAGGGAACTGGAGTATGTAGAAATAAATAAATAAATACACCCCAATGAGAGAAAGGAAATCATGGTGTCCACACTTAAAATTCAACAAGCTATCGCTGAATTTCGATTTAAAGCTTTCGTGACTGCAGGGATTCATCTTCTTGGTTCTTTCGGTAAAGTCACGTAGAAGGGAAATAATGATGAGCTCATTCAGACGCTGTCTTTCTGACAGACCTGTTCTTCACCTGAGGACGGCTGCTTACGTTGTGGCCGAAACGTCGTGAGAATTGTATTTTATTATGTTTAAAATTTTTTATTTTATTATTTCCCTTCTACGTGACTTTACCGAAAGAACCAAGAAGATGACTTGAACTCCGTTTGTCTTTCAGTTGGAGTTATAGACAGGCCACAGTGCTCTCCAGATCATTCGAGTTGATCTGGTGCAATTGAGACCAACTATTGAACTCCTCAATCCTGATGTGACAGGCCACATTCAGAGTGATTTAGTTGCCAGCATTAAATAAATACAGGGTGGGCCAAAAGTAACAACCTGATTTGAAATAGTGGTATTTTGTGTTAAATAAATTTTTTTGAATTTTTTTTTGCAGAAATAAAGAAGCATGAAAGTTTATGATGAACCGGAAGACACCTCAGCAGCGTGATAGAATAGTTAAAATTTACTTCAGAAACAATTGTTCAATTATTTAAACTTTTAAGACCCGAATGGCTCCAACTCCGCACCATATTCGGGCGTTGATTTCCCGACTTCAGGAATCAAGAACAACGGCGGATGAAAAGCGTCGTGTTGGCAGACCTCGAAGCGGTCGATCTCAAACTTCTATCGAGCAAGGGAGGGAGAGCGTCAATAAAAAAAGAACCCAAAACATCAACGAGGAGATGCTGCGCCGTTCAATTTGGGGATCGCACGATGGTGAATCTTGGCACAGGACTCAGCTGGTGGAAGAATTGCAGTCCAGAGATCATCAAAGTCGCCCAGAGTACTCGTCTGCTTTCATTGAACTTGCAGACCAAGACGATTGCTTTCATTACTAATTTAATGACGTCAGATGAAGCTAAATTTCACCTTTAGCGCCTTCGTCAACAAATCAAATTGCAGGTTCTGGGGTTCATGCGTAATTATACTGGATCTCCACGATTAAATAATTTTCTTTCATTTATAGTTTGTGTTTTTACGTCATTTTTGCAAAACCTATTGGCAAAACAAATCAGTTGGTTACTTATGGCCCACCCTGTATGATCACACAGGTCACCTGTGTGATGAGCTACAACCACACACCACGAGCAGCACACATAACCATACACAAAGATGAACCTATGAAGGCCGGTACCGCAAACAAGAAGGTAGGTGGCCAGGCCAATGCCCGGCTACCTTTGTCTCCCCAGAGCTAATGTTTACACATTGCACCATGTACTCATTTGAGGTTGAGTCGATCTATGGGAGGCCCAGGACTGGCTCAAGATATTCATCAGTGGTGTTGGCCGTGAGCGGGAAGTGAACTTGGGTCGCTGGGTTCGTAGCGCAGAAAGCTATCCGCCGTGACTCCCATTCCCCACAAACATATATATTAAAATATCCCCCGTGTAACCTTAACAGACTGTAGGAGCAAGTGCTGTTAACGAGCACCTATAAAGGCCGGCACGGCACACGAGGGGGTGGGTAGCCAACACCACGCCTGGCCGCCTTTGTCTCACTAGTGGCGATGTTTACTACACACTGCACCAGGTACTCATTTGAGGCTAAGTCAACCTAGGGGAGGCCCAGGGCCGGTTCAGATAATCGTTACTGGTGTTCGCCGTGAGCGGGAATCGAACCCGGGTCGCCAGGTTCGTAGCGCAGTGCGCTAACCGCTACACCACCGTTCCCCAACCACACAGACACACCACAGACACACCACAGACACACCACAGACACACCACAGACACACCACAGACTACATGACTTGACAACGCAGACACAGAGACAACCACATTCACAAATAATTCAAGTGGGATGTTGAGAGATGGGCAAAGTGCTATAAATTTAACTTCGCGTGGCACGGAATTTGATGCAGTCCTTACAGTAAATAATATAAATAATTGGTATCACCCTATTTATAGATATCTTGAAAGAGTGTTTCAATGAAAAATAACCTTTGGTTGGATTGGAATGTGGG
>CM025649.2:5081366-5092011 GCA_014621495.2 Entosphenus tridentatus
TTATTATTTCCCTTCTACCTGACTTTACCGAAAGAACCAAGAAGATAGCTGTATTGTTTCAACCGTCTGCGCCAGGAGATAAGAGTCAAACCGACGACCTCTGGGTTTGCGGGTTCAGCGTCGTCAACCATTGCAGGATCCCAAGGAATAAATAAAATTTAAAATTTCATGCCGTAAGTAATTTCAAAGCGGGACATTTGGAATGGCTTGCATGCGTACTCTGGAAAGAACCAAGGCAGTAAGGTCATTGCCACACGGTATTTATTTACTGGGCACAAGTTATTTAATATTTTATTTGCTTTCCAAAATCATTTATCATTCTGACCTAGGGTCTAAAAATATAGTAGTTGGAGGCATAATAAGCTTCTTCTTCCCCCCCCCATCGCAAGGATACGGCACTGAATGCAAATTGAGATGCCTGATATATATTAACTGATGTATATTAACTGGCCTCTGAAGAGTGAATTACGAGCGCATGCGCCTACAAGAAGTGTGCGCATTTGCTGCAGAGATGTGTGCACTTTCCGCGTACATTTTTTCAAATTTATTTAATAGCCGGGGGGGGGGGCCCCCCCACACACCAGCGCCTAACACAGGATGTATTTTCACAGTTCCCTATTTCCATCTGCACGCTTCAAAATAAGCCGCTCGTTAGCGGATGCGTGAACTAATTGATTGACAGTGAAATCCCAACAATTAAAACAAAAAATAGGCGAGCAGACAATACGCCCTTTTCCCACATCTGTCCCTTCACACATACACAAATAAAAGCACATTTTAACACATCCCAAACTGGTCCAGCGTGTGTTTGCGCTGAGCAAACGCTGCTGATATGATGCACTCCCAGAAGCCTGCGTGGCTGATTGGATGTGTAATAGATGCTCTTGTAATTTGTTTGTGTGGAGGGACAGATATGGGAAGGAGCATTGCCTGCTTATTTACTTTTCTCACGTAAAATATTAAATAACGACGACTCCGCCGATTGTTTTGGTGCCAATTATTTCAGATTTTGCTGGATGGATGCAAATAATATAATCAAGGCTCGGGTAACTTTTCCAAACTGTCCGGACAAAACTAATGGCCAGCAGCAAGTCTTCAGCGAAACACGGGAGAAGACACGACAGCAAGGGACTGTTTGTGAAACAACACCGCACTCACTTATTTATGAGTTTGCTCATCCGTTGGTTTTTGTTGGCTTATCTTTTCGGGAAAAAGTTTCAGACTCTCAAAAGTGCAATGTGCGCTGCCCGGCTGCCCACCGACCCCCCGGTCCCCTCCCCACCCCCAAATTTCTTGAAAATAAAATTGGGAAGGCCGATAAAAATAAACCCTGACAATCTGCGACCCACGTTTCTGAGCCGGCAGCGCCTTACACAAGGCGTTGTTTTCTTCTGCTTCTTCCCAGCGTCCTATTTGCTCAGCGATCACTCCCCCTTGTCCTGCCCGTCTCCTGTAATCATCTCAAATACCCGTGGCGCTCTGGCGCGTCGAAATGTCCTGCACGGGCGGTGCGGTATAAATAATAAACGATGATGGTGACGAAGGGGGACAGGCAGAGACGAGGGGACATGGGAGGGGACACGAGGAGCCACGAGGAGGTGCAGGAAGACACGGGAGGACATGGCAGACACAGGGAGGACCCGTCGAAAATATCCACCCAGATGGGGACACAGGGAAGGACGCACGGAGACACACGGAGACACACGGGGTGACAGGGACGCGTGAAGGCGCGCGTGGTATTTGGTCTGCAATCACTTTTGTACCTAATGATTATCTTTTGACTTATTGGGTGCAATTGTGAACAAGAGCAATATCAGACATGAGCACATCTGATTGGCGGAACTATTGGTTCACTGCAGCTCAGAAGACTCACTCCTACAAGGCGTGCGGCGAAGTTAGGAGATGTTCCAAGTGCTCGGAAATTTGAAGGCCTGGAGACCAGAATCGGTGATTTCACCGACAATGTGTTCATCAGGGGAGGCAGTTCCGCATCCGGACTGCAGAGTGAAGTGGAACTTCTGTCCAGGGAGCAATATTCTGGCAACTGAGGGGGGAGGGGGGGGCAAGGGGTGGGTTGGCAAGGGTTGTGCTTAATCAGGTGCCACGGCGTCTTTCATATGGGGGTGGAAGCATGGCCTGAAGGTCTGTGGGGCAGTGGTTGGCGTGCATTTTGTACGCGACTGCGACAGCAGCAACTTGTCGACGGTTATCATCATCATTTTCATTATCACGTCAAGCGCTCCTTTGTTCTGACGCCTCGAGATGTACCGCGTGGGAGGCACAGCGTAGATAATGACAAGAATGCACGATGACGGTGGGCGCGCTCCAGCCGCGAGGCCGGGGCGATCCCTCGCCCCAACAGCGCTGCCGGACGCCGCGACAGCTCCCAAGCTCCTTTGCTCCCGCTGCGTCAACCCGGCAGCCCCCCCATGATTTCGCGGGGACAGCGAAATCATCGGCGGTGGCCCATTAGCCTGGGACCACGGTCGGTTCCCCGACAACGCCGCGCGTTTTCACGGCGCGGATTGGATACGACGCGATGGATGTGCGAGGGAACACGCGTTTTGTAGAGCGCGGATGGGAATTGGATGTAACGCGATCGAGTGAACGGAATAAGCGGTCGTACGGCCGACTCGGCGTAGCGTCGCACACGGCGGCGGGATACTGCTGGATGCTTCTAGATGCTACCCACGCGCCTCGGTCTTTGTTCAGCCTGGGTACACATCTCACCGTGTTATTGCGGAGTGTACTTTACCATACGCAATATATTACTTATTAAATGGCGAGGTGTTCTTCAGGAATGCAACTACTATTTCCATATGATTTTCTGCATTTTGTAATCTATCGCGGTTTGTTGTGCAAGGCCCCAAAGGCCTAAAAGGTAAGCGGCTAGCAACCACCAACGCTATTATTCAAGTTGTCAAACATACGAGTCGATGTGTGTTTCTCTGGATCGAGCGAGGTTATACGAACTGGGGGAGGGGGGGGGGAATTGTGTGCAATCGGTAGGAAGGAAGTATAAATCAATTACTGGCAAAGAAGTAAAACTGAGGGCTCGTTATTTCTAACAAAACCCCAAAGATATCTATTGACGCACAGTGGAGAGAATAAAGCACGCACGCACGCACTTGATTATAGAAAAGTGTGGAATGAGAAATTCTGAAAATACATCAGCTGCTTCCCAAACATTGGTTGTCTTTGACTTCACTTTTGCATTATTGCAGCCAAGTCGGCATTTGATAAGAGCACAATTATCTCTTTATTTGCGGTACATTTTTGGGGGGAATTTGGGTTTGGTCACTTTCACGTGAAGGTTTTAGCCAGTGTCCGTTGATTTTCACTTTTACTGCACAGCAGTCACAAATAACAAACAAAAACCTCAATAAATTAATCAATAACACTGCCTTAAAAAGAAAAATATATATATAATCTAGCAGCAATCAGGAGGATTGATGATCAGTTACTCATTTTGGTCACTCACTCACTGGCAATCAGTTCGGCTCCCTATACCTCTTCTATCGCTACTGCCGTGTGGCGTGACTGTTCCAAGCAAATTCACTCCATAATTCCTCCGCCCACGTTAGCACGGTTGACTACGTATGTTGCGAAAGAAGTTCAACATAACAAATGTACACGTTGACGACTCGCTCTTGCTGTTCCGTCTCGCGCATACTGAGCCAATCGTCGGTAAAGTAATCACTTAAGCCATTCGAGCTGGCCCAAAATGATGCTTGCACGTGCAACTTCTTTCGCATGGCACGCAGCCCACCGCAGCTTTGTGCGGCCACCCCTCGACGTAAAAATTAATGTCAAAAATTACAAGCGTCACGGTGCCGTCAGCGGATGGGGGGGGGGGATTCCGGAGGAGAGAGTGAACAAAAAAAATCAAACTAAATTTTAGCAAAAAAAAAATGTACGCAGCAAAGAGTCTGGAAACTCAGAGGCCACGTCGCACCAGCTCACGTGAGGGAGATGTGGAACGGACTCGTGCGATGGTTGTGTGGGAGGAGAATCAACACAAGCCACACTTCCCTGCATTTGTATTCGCCAGTCATCGCCAGTGTTCTCTCTATATCGCTCGGTGTGGAGTACGTGTCAAAAACAATAATGACTCATTTCCCCTGGAAAGACACGGAGACCTGCTGCATTTGTTTTTTTTTATTTTTAAAGATGTTTTCAGCCAATTAATTGATGAGTGCTCATTACCCACGTGGGAAGCAATCGGAGCGCCCAGAATCCTCCCCACCACCACCACGTGTACGAGGGGACAACACTCAAAGCCTGTACGAGTTGGAAACAGCTGGGAAATTCGTCCACTGCCCTCTCCTGCGCGAGCCAGGGTACGGAAACCTCCTGGACGCCCATGGGAGAGGGAGCATCCGCAACATCTGCGTGGTGATCCAGCGACCCACGCTTGACTCCACGGCGCTGGAATAGAGGCCCACACACATAGTCCCACCGCAGCCTGAAACAAGGCAGCCATGTGGAGAGAGGCCGGAGGAGTTTCTCCCACTGCTCGTTTGGTTCCCGCATTGACATGCTCTTGGGTTTTTTCGGTAAAGTCACGTAGGTAAAAAAATTAAATTAAAATTAATAAAAGTAATAATAGAAATAAAGTAAAATAATTCTAGATTTGAAGCTTTCGTGACTGCAAGGATTCATACTCTTAGGTTTTTTCGGTAAAGTCACGTCTGATCGACCCAGTGACCTCCGATCCATAATTGATGTTAATTCATCCAAAATGTGTACACGTGCACAACGTATACGAACATTGTCGAGTGCTAAAAAGAAGCGCACGGCGGTAACTGTCGCGCCGTTGAATATGCTCCAACAACATAACACATTTGAGGGCCTGGGGGGGGGGAGAAATCAATTATCTCCACTGGCATTTACTCCACCTGTGTCTCACTGCTATGCGACGGCTTAAGGACGTGAGGATCCCGGAAAGGAGATTTCAAAACACGACGGGTTCGCCGCTCACGCTCGCGTGGAGGAACGCACGCGCCAAAGTTTGCCGCCGCCGCTCCCACCCACATCGATCCGCGCCGGCACCGGAGCGTGCGCGCGATAAACAAAACAAAAAAACCACGGGGGGGGGGGGGGGGGGGGGAAACCGTGGCTCCGACGGGGCAATGGAAACTCGTTAAATAAATATACGGCGACGGCCGTTGGATTAATAAAGCCGTTGCGCTTGTACAGCCATCGATCGTCGCGGTGCGTCGGAGAAACGGCGCGCGCTGGGGATGACCGCGTGCGCTTTTTGTTCCCCCTTCCTTTTTTAAATTAATGAAACGCCTTTTGCGGTCAGGGCCGAGAGATCGTATCTCAACCGTGCTCCTCCCACCCCCCCCCCACCACCTCGCCCCGGTTAAGTAAAGAAAAAATAATCGATCGGCTTACCTCTAACTGCATCAACTAATATTGTAGAGATTAATATGGACATTGATTCTTATGCTCATGAGACACCGCGTAGACTCGCGCATGTGAGAATTTGCCGTCGTACGTAATGGGTCCCGCGTCAATCCTGCAGCCGCTAGAGGCGTTACATTCCGTGTGAAACGCCAATGTGCGCCACCAACGGCGCGATGCAGTCGGTTTAACATTGCTTGAGTGACGAAAACAAAAACCAACCCATCTAAATCTCTACCCACTCGTGGTTTCGCAGCTTTTAGAATTCCCCCACGAGTGACTCGGGAATGGATTTCAGTTGTGGCGTGCAGCAGGTAAACTTGCGGTGGACGTGACAGTGGCTGAGAACGATCGACGTCAGATCGCAAAGTCCGTAGGTCCCGTGGCCCCTCTGGGATTGGAGGAATTAAAGAAAAAAAATCCACATTGGGATTTTAAGTCGAGCACAATTTGGCTTTGAACAGAAAATTGTGAGGCCAATCTCGTGTCCAAGTGCAGCTTAAATGCATATTCAACAAAAATTACATTTCCCTTTTTTATCATCTTTGTTTCGGAAGTTGGCCCAACTGATGCGAGCGGCAATCTGTACTCGAAATGGGTCTAAATGATGGCATTTAGGGACATTTATATAGCGCATCAACACTCGAGCATCACCACAAGCTTCGGCCACATGACACTGTCTCTGAAATGTGGCGCTGGACGAATAAATGTGCATATAATTATTATGATTAAATAATATTTTTCATTATTATTTTTCTATCCACGTGGCTTTAACCGAAAGACCCAAAGAATATGAATCCCTGCAGTCACGAAAGCTTTAAGGCAAGACTTATAAGTATTGTTATTATTCATCTGGAGTTATTACGAGACTCACTAATGCCTTGTGGTCTTGCAAGATCACCCACCCTCCACCACCTAATGGCTTCTGCTTACATTGTCCAAACATTCTGCGACTAATAATTTTCGCAATTGTTCTCTTTGACGATCATCATCGGCCATGGTCAAAGTACGTATGCTGTGCTTTTTCCGCACCGTGCGTAGCTATTTGGGACGTGCGGTGGACGAAGGCCTCCCTAATTTGCTACGATCTCCCATGATCCTGTGACGTAATAATCCATATCGCACCTTCCCGCGGAGATGGTTTCATCGCTCCATCCCTTCCGGTTGGCCACCCCTCGGACGCCTGCCGTTCATTGGCCGACACCTCCGTCGCCGTTCTTGACCATCGGCCGTCGTTCCTTCTCGCAGCGAGTCCGCCCCAAGCGCCCGCTTAACCTTTCCGAACGATGCGAACGATGTCGTTGAAATTTGCGTACGCTCCTCTCATCCGCGCGTTGCTCTCTCTCTCTGTCCTCTCAAGGAAACTTCCACGCGTCTCTCCACGCTTCTTTGCCCGTGCCCTTCAGCTCTGGGTCTTTTTTTGTTTGTTTGTCAACGTCCGCGTTTCAGAATCATCAGCCAATTTTAAAAACTCTCCTTCCCCTTTGCGTTGTTATCAGGTTGAACCTTCCAAAAAGCACTCCCTCAGAATAAAACGTTCCCTTGCCGGCGTTAAAAGTAGAGTCCGCTGTTAGATGTGTTGTTGTCGTTGTCGTTGATGACGCAGCGGTGGTGAGACAGCAAGAGTAAACAGCCAGCCATCTGTCACCGATTTGGGTTGAGTAAAAAAATATGTGGACGATGCTCACGGAGGCTGCCTGAACCAAACAAAAAAACTAAATAAAAATTGCAAAATGTTGTTTTTACCACGATATCCGACGGAGAGCGATAAACAGTTTAAAAAAAAAAAAATCTACAAAGTGTAGGGAACAAAATGTACGCGGGAGATTTCTGGGTAACAAAATTACATAAGTTGGCTCCATTGCGTGTCTCTGTAACATTTTCTGCGTGAGGCGATTAAGAAGGTGTAAAGGTCCGAGCGAGGCTCGTGTGACGATCTTGCATCACTCAGCAAAAGTCGTAGCGACTCCCTGGCCCTACGGACAACGTCGGCATCATCAGCCATGTCCGATCTACTGCTGGATGAAGGTCCCCCCCCCCCCAAGCCACCAACCATCTCCCATAATCCTGCTTATGTAATAAAACGACTATATGCGAAGATAAAAGAACAGGTTAATAACAAACACACAAGTTATATAACAGGGAAGACGTCATTGTGGTCGTGATCAAGCTATTAAGTTGCTTCTTCGTGGAACTTGTACACCGGAAAAACGTATGAACTAAGATTGAGAGTAGGGCTTCAACAAAAAGAATACCATACGAACATAAATATGTAGATACACAATAAAATAATGTACGTGCAATAATATTTTAATTTACGAAGAACGCTCGTCAAACAAACGCAACTTCGCAATCGATCTTCAGCAAACGATAAACCATAGAGTGCCCGTGCATCTCCGTCAGAGGTCGCAAACGGGTTTTGATTCCTTACCCGTACCCGTACCCGGCCGCACCATGGTCGCAAACGGGTACCCGTACCCGGCCGTACCCGTACCCTACCCATGCCTGGCCAGGTACGGGTAGGGTACGGGTATCGGGTACCTGATTGCGACCTCTGGGATGAAGCCATGTTGCAGGCGTGGGTGGGTTGATTTCAGGAACTTGAATTGTGAGAAGAGACAAGACGTTGGGAAATGAGTGACAAACGGTGACTCACCAGTGACTCACGGCCTACCCGTACCCGGCCGCACCAGGGTCGCAAACGGGTACCCGTACCCGGCCGGGTACAGGTAGCCGGGTATCGGGTAAGGTACGGGTATCGGGTACCCGGTTGCGACCTCTGATCTCTGTCGGTGTTCTTCATTGCAAGGTCCGCGGCCCACTGGCACGGCCCCTGGTGGCCTTTAGTGCAGTCCCTGACGCACGGTCTCCCCGACAATACACAAATGGTGAAAACACCCCCCCCCCCATCATCATCATTGTGCTGCTGTCAACCCCCCAACGGTTTCAAATAGTGTGTCTGCCCCCCACACTGATGATGTCTTACTCTTAGGTTTTTTCGGTAAAGTCACGTAGGTAAAAATAAATAATAAAAGTAAATACTAAAATGATAAGAAATAATAATATTAATAAAATAATAAATCACGACGTTTCGGGCGCAACACAAGCGTCCGTCATCAGGTGGGACAACCACAGCACGATGATGTCTTATCGGCCAAAGTGCCCCCCCCACTCCCCCCTCCTCTGAAAAATTAGTGACGAACGCTGATCTGTGGCAGGCGTCGGTAGGACACATGCTGTCCCGCCTTCACGGGGGTTCCTTGTCCAATCCGCGGGACGCAACAGTGGCGCGGCACGTTTCTGCCATCACGAAAGCCACCTGCCGACGGGCACGTGCCGTGCCGTGTGCCAGCCAGCGGGGGGTGCGGGAGCGGGATGGGAGCTGGCTGGCATCCGTTGCGGCCGCAACGCTGCAACGGATTCCGTGCGACGCTGAGACAGGGGGAAGAGCGCTCGCAGCTCCGCGTCTCACGCCGCCGCTTCGTCGCCCACAGACGGCACTCAGGCGAGAGTAGAGCTGACAGACAATCGCTACGACACGGGCGCGCACGCACACACGCACGCACAGATTCCGCCCTACAGCCTTGTAGACCGCCAGGCAAGTGCTGCGGCGCATATACAGGCTGCCCACGCCTCAAGGGGCCGTGAGCGATGTTTGAACATACTTCACCATGCTGGTCAGTGTGGGCTGGTGGGGGGTGGGAGTGCAGGGTTTTGCTGCACTGCCCTCTACGACCGTGGACGTCTGTGAAAAAGAGCTTTATAGCTCATCGGATTCCTCCGGTATAAGTACGTATTCTGATTCGGACTACCCACAACACCTGCTGCTCCTGTCTTTTATCAGAATCAGAATATTTACTAACACCGGAGGAATTCAATGAGCTATAAAGCTCTTTTAATGCACGATGGTCACCCATCCAATCTCTATCCAGGCTTAGGCCCCGCTTGGCTTTTGAGATATCGCGGGACCGGATGCATTCTCGGTGATCTGGTCATTGGCTAGTTCCGTTAGTGAGCACCTATCAAGGCTGGCACAGCACACGAGGGTTTATCAGTGTGGCCGGCAAACCACTCCTGGCATCGCGTTTTTCTCCCCCAGCACCGACCTGATTTCTCCGCCATCCGCACCCAGTGAGCGGACGTGCAAGGAGGCCTCGGGCTCGCGCGGACATCGCACGGAAGGTAATGCGAGCCGGGAATTGAACGCGGTCCATCGAGTTTGTAAGGGCAATGTGCTAACCACGCAGACGCACACACACACACACACACGCAAAAATACATCCGTTTACAAAAATGCACTGAGAGTTACACGCCAAGTGTGTGTGTGTGTGTCACTAATTATTAATTTTTCAATTAGGCAAATTAATTCAAATCAAGAAGGAAACAAATGCAATTCATTACTCCATTCTAATGTAAACAACACGTTGTTTTGTGCTCTCCCCATTTTCCCAGTAATATGATGTGCATTATGTTACTGGCTTAGGGCTTCTTTGATGAACTTGCAATGAAATGATCAGGGCAATTAAAGAGTCAGAATGAATGGTAAAAACAATACTAACAAACATCTGTCACGTGTGGGGATGAAATAAAATAACTCCACCGTAAATTACTTAACGGTGTGTGACTAATTAACAAAGAGACGGAGTTAAAACTAAATAAGTAAAAAAAATATCGATACCATAACATGTAATTTATTCAAAAAGTCCGGCACGGCACACGAGGGGGTGGGTGGCCAGCACCACTCCCGACCGCCTTTGTCTCCCCCGGTGGCGATGTTTACACACCGTACCAGGTACTCATTTAAGGCTGAGTCGACTTAGGGGAGGCCTAACACCGGTTCAGATAATGGTCACTGCTGTTGACCGTGAGCGGGAATTGAACTCGGACCGCCGGTTTCGTAGCGCAGCGCGCGTTAACCGCTGCACCACCGCTCCCCACACGCACACAGACACACACTCATGCACAGCTCAGTAGAACTGCAGAGCAATGCACGCCTGGGAAGAGATGCATGCCTGTGTATGCCTGCGTGTGCCTGTGTGTGCCTGTGTGTGCCTGCGTGTGTGCCTGCGTGTGTGCCTGTGTGTGTGCCTGTGTGTGCCTGCATGTGTGCCTGCGTGTGTGCCTGCGTGTGTGCCTGTGTGTGCTTGTGTGTGTGCCTGTGTGTGCCTGTGTGTGCGCCTGTGTGTGCTTGTGTGTGTGCCTGTGTGTGCCTGTGTGTGTGCCTGCGTGTGCTTGT